>PVKC010043860.1:0-11694 GCA_004027635.1 Crocidura indochinensis | reverse complement strand
GAACCAAAAAAAAAAAAAGAATGTCAAGACTGCCTGTTGACAACTGAGTTTTGCTCTTCCAGATTACGTAGTGCCTCTGTGATGGTTAGATTTGTGACCAACACAACAAAAGAGAGCAAGCAAGACCTTTTGGAAAGGCTGAAGCGGTTGGATTTTGATATCTCTGAAGATGAAATATTCACTTCCTTGACAGCAGCCAGAAATTTAGTGGAGCAGAAACAAGTGCGGCCTATGTTGCTGGTTGATGATCGAGCACTGCCCGATTTCAAAGGTAGAGGGGATTTGGGAAGATTTAAAGACTGGCTCTTTGTATTGCCTATTCAGATGGTCAATAGATAGTTGAAATTTGGTTAGTATTTTTCAATCCTGTTTTGATTACACTTCATAATAAGAGAAATGTTGTACATAGTAGCCCAATACATGCATGCTGTGTTTTTATGTATGTTCAACTGTACTATTTTTTTTTTTTATTGTAGAAGTGCTTTCCTAGTGAGTTCTTATTTATGTTTGACTTTGAAGCTGCTTGGAACCCTTAAAATTAACCCTTAAAAAATTCCAAGTTCTAGGAGCATCTTATGAATCATGACCTTGAAAAATTATTCTTATCCTCTGAGTAGTTAGGTCATTAGCTGCTACTAATAAAGAGTTCATTTGTTTCAATTTATTTTTAGTTTGCAGGACTAACTTGCTTTTTATTTTTGAATTGTCTTTTAAATACGTAAAGAGCTGGGTTGGAGCGGTGGCACAAGCAGTAGAGTGTTTATCTTGCACATGCTAACCTAGGATGAACCAGGATTCGATCCCCCAGTCTCCCACATGGTCCTCCAAGCCAGGAGTTATTTCTGAGCACAAAGCCAGGAGTAACCCCTGAGCGTCATTGGGTGTGGCCAAAAAGCAAAAAAAAAAAAAAAAGTAAAGTACTGGAGCCAGAGAGATAGTACAGCAGTTAGGGCATTTGCCTTGCACATGGCTGTACCAGATTTGATCTCCAGCATCCCATATGTGTAGTGTACCAGTATGTTTTCTTTTTTTCTTTTTTTAAATATGGAGCACTTCATGAATTTGCGTGTCATCCTTGCGCAGGAGCCATGCTAATCTTCTCTATTGTTCCGATTTTACTATATGTGCTGCTAAAGCGAGCACCAGTATGTTTTCTTATCCAGTAGGATAACTTTTATTTTAGTCTGGGTTTCTTTTGTCACGAAAAACTTTTTTATTTTATTCGGCCCATTTTGTTATTTTTGTTTTTCTTGTCTTTGCCAATGGAGTCAAGTCATTGACAACATTTCTGAGGTCTGTATTCTGGACAGTTCTATGTTTTCCTCTTTTCTTTTTGATAATTGCAATTATAATAACTTATGAGAGTGAACATGTATGTTAGGGATAAAGGTTTGCACACTACTTTCCTAAGTACCAACCAGTATTCCTTCACCACAGTCCTGAGCATCAGCCCACTCACTCCACCCTTGTAAGCCTTAGTTGTATAACAGCCTACGACTGGGGCTTGTTGCACTTTGACTGCTCTCTTGCTTTGTTTCTGTATTTGCCACATATGAGTGATAGCTGGTGCTGGCCTTGTTCCTTCTGACTCATTTCACTGAACATGGCCCCTGCTAATTCTATCATGCTTTAGCCAGAGGGCCAGCCTTCCTCCTTTTCTTTTGTACCCCACCTCCTGGTATGTCCAACCATTTCACTTTCTTCCTTCAACAGATACTGTAAGGCCATCATGTAATACTCAAGGAGGAAATTAGAAGTCTGAGTTATCTGTTTTTCCTGTTCCTTTTCCCCATCCCTCTCACATTTAGATGGCATTGATCATAAATGTGATTAAGAGAAGTCAGTAAGAAAGGCGAAGAGGAATTGGGATACGGTTAATCTACAGACCCTTTGGTCCAACTTTTAATATCTGTGATGGTTTAGTTGTCCTATGTCAAGTCATGTCAAGTAGCAAAGTCTTAAAATATGCTTCAATTACAGAATGGTATTTGTGAAACTAGAAATAGTGTAGGCATTTTGTAGAAAACTGGAGACTCTGGCACATTCAATAGTATCCTGAAGGTGCTAGCCTCAGCTGTTGGTTAGAGTCTAATTTCTTTGGCCTTTTAGATTTGCAGTCTCTCATCAGCTGCTATTGATCTGATAGTTCATAGGGAAATCAAGCCTTTTCTTGTTGATTGTAATCAGGAAAGCTTTTCAAAGCCAGAAATTGTTACTTGTTTGAGACGATTAAGGTTACAAATTTCAACTCCGATCTTCTAGTTACCAAGCTGTAAAACCATACAAAAAAGGAGTATGCAAAATGCTAGAGCCCTTTTTCTTTTCTTTAAATATCTCTGAGACCTCCTTCAGAGTATACTAGGCAGGGTGGTTTCTTAAACTTCAGATTATGGCTACAAAAAAATTGATACTTGGTAATTAAATTAAGAAATATGACATTGGGGCCCGGGAGATAGCATGGAGGTAAGGCGTTTGCCTTTCATGCAAAAGGTCATCAGTTCGAATCCCGGTGCCCCATATGGTCCCCTGTGCCTGCCAGGAGCAATTTCTGAGCGTGAAGCCAGGAGTAACCCCTGAGCACTGCAGGGTGTGACCCCCCAAAAAAGGGAAAGAATGACATTGCTTAAAATTGCATTTTTCAGCAGTTTTTACCATCCCCAGGGCTGCAAACAAATGATCCTAATGCTGTGGTCATAGGATTGGCACCCGAGCACTTCCATTATCAAGCCCTGAATCAAGCATTCCGGTAAGTCTTGCCTTTAGTGATCACATTCCATCTTTTCTTCTTGATTCTATGTTTTGTGAGGCTCTGCGTGATTTGCTGCTGGCTACCAAGATTAGACATGAGGACAGATTTCTTCAAGTCTACGTCAGCTTATAAATATGTCAGTAATAAATGTCAATAATATTATTATTATTTAGCTACTAAAAACTCAATTTTGGGGCACCAAAGTGATTGTACAGAGGGTAGGGTGTTTGCCTTGCATGTGGTCAACCCATGTTTGATCCTTGACATCCCATATGAGTCCCCAAGCACTGCCAGAAGTAATTCCTGAGAGAAGCAAAGAGCATTACTGGGTGTGGCCAAAAAAAAAAATCAGTTTGTTAGAAATATTAGTTAAAGGTCATTGGAGTTTTTCTGGTTCACAGAATCAGTATCCTGGGGCAAAAATTCAGAAAAAAAAAATATCACAACACTTAATGCTACCAGGTGTTTTGGGCTCTTTTTTTCTTTTTTTTTTTTTTTTTTTTTGGTTTTTGGTTTTTGGGTCACACCCGGCAGTGCTCAGGGGTTACTCCTGGCTCCATGCTCAGAAATTGCTCCTGGCAGGCATGGGGGACCATATGGGGCACCGGGATTCGAACCGATGACCTTTTGCATGAAAGGCAAATGCCTTACCTCCATGCTATCTCCCGGGCCCCAGGGCTCTTTTTTTCTAATGTTCTTGGGTCACCTCCGAGGCCATCCCTGGAGAAAATAAAAATTATGGTTATGGAGAGGTAGTACAGCAAACTAAGGATAAGGCAAGCTCCTTACCCTCTGTACTATCTCGGGTTCTATCCCCAGCATCCCATATGGTCCCTCTAGCTTTAGTAGAGTGATCCCTGAGTGCAGAGTTAGGATTAAGTCCTGAACATTACCAGTTGTTGCTAAGTAGTGGTGCATCTAACTCAGGAGTCTCAAACTCAATTTACCTGTGGGACGAAGAAGGCAAAGTCGGGTGATCCTTGAATGCAGTAGTAGTAAGCCTTGAACATTGGGGGTGTGACCCAAACAACTAAAACAAAACAAAACAGAAAATGATTCCTCTAGGGCCACAAAATGTTGTATGGAGAGCCGCGAGTTTGAGACCCCTGATCTAACTGGAGATGTTTCAGAGCCTGTCGATAGAAATCTGAAATAAAATATTGCAAATATCTAGTTCTGTATTTTATGAACATGGATTTTATACTGCTACTCCCCTTCCACACACACAAAATGCAGTAGTAGTGAAATAATTAAGTTAAAATTTGTCTGCAAATCTCCATTAAGTAGATTGTGATTCTTTTTTTTCCCTGGGATTGTTCATTTTTCATTCTACCTTTTACTTATCAAAGCAATTCACAGTATCATTTGCTTTTGAATTTATGACAATTCATTTAAATATTGCATTATTAACTATTGCATTATTTACTTTAAAAAAAAACTTAAAAATAATTAATCAGTTGAAGGTCCAGAGAACTGGTTAAGCAGGTAAGGCACTTGCCTTGCAGGCAGTCAACCCAGATTGATCCCTGGCACTTCAGATGATCCCTTAAGCCCTGCCAGGAGTGAACCCTGAGCACAGGCCAGCCCTGAATGTTACTAGGTATGGCCTAGTAACTAGGTATCTACCTCCCAAGATTAATGAGTTGATAAATTTTGATATTTAACTGCAAGAATCACTATACAGACACCCTTTTCTTTTTAAACTTTATTGATTGCTTGTTTGATTGATTGATTGATTGATTGATTGGTTTGGGGGCCACACCTTGCGGTGCTCAGGGGTTACTCCTGGCTTTGCACTCAGAAATAACCCCTAGCAGGCTGGGGAACCACATGGGGTGCTGGGAAACACCGGGTCCTCCTAGGTTTACTGCATGCAAGGCAAACGCCCCACCACTGCTATCTCTCTGGCCCTGAAACACCCTTTTCTTACAGTATAGAGATCAACAAAGATAACTAAATTCTTGAAGTAGAATTTGATTTTCTTTACCCGCCATGATTGACAATAGCATTAACTTTTCAGGAATATATTGTCTTCCACTTCTGAGCCTATATGTCCCTGCTTGCCTTCTCCTGTCCCTTCCTTAGCTGACTCTATTCTGGAGGCAGATTCTCACAGTCTGTGAAAAGAATTCACTTCCTGATATATAACAGATCCTAGCATTAGCATCCTTGTAGGAAACTTGAAAACTCACCACAGAGCTAGTGCAATAGCTCAGTGGGCAGGCCCGTGTTCAGCCCTGGCACTCCATGGCCCCGAAAACATCCTAGAGCAACCCCCAAGCACAGAACTGGAAGTAGCCCCTGACCACTGCCAGGTGTGTCCCCAGAACCAAAAAAATGTATTAATGATAAACAAACTCTGCAGGCCTACACATCGGAGCACATTATGTGCTGCTGGTTGAAAGGCCCCTTTCTCTTATCCACTTTAGATGGATATCATCAGCTCCTGTGGCAAGCAAACCTTATTTACCAGGAAGACCCTCACCTTATCATTACTCAGTATTCACTTGCTGTAGTTATCTCCTAGATTCCCACTGCTCTGCCAGATAATCTAAAGATGAACCTCAGGGTATGTGATCAGTCAAAATGTGTTTTCTTTCACCTACTTTGCTTCAAAGTTAGCTTCTTGGAGGAGCCATCTTGCTTCTTGAGAAAAGTTGTCAACTGTACCCAAACCAGTATCTATCTGAAATTGAAGCTCTGCCACTACACCCTCCTCCAGTGCTCCCCTCCTAACTTTAACTCGTTTCTTTTACCAAGGAATTCAAAAAGAGAGTGATTGATTTGCACTGGTAATTTGGGACGGACATATTTAATAGGAAGTTGGAAGGTCTCTCTGTCTTAGCCATTGTGAGACTCAGGGTAATAAAAATGTATCTTGACATAATCCTGACTTAGTAATTGCTCGGATGCTGTCTAATTAGTACACTTCCCTAACCATATTGATTTTTTTAAACACTACATTTTAAAGCATTACAGTGAACTTATAGGTCAATTCTAATTTCACAAATGCACTTAACAGCTGGATGGAGAGTTAACAAAAGGATTTTAGGTCTTGCCCTCCTTTGCATATTGATGCCTCCACAGAGACTGTGCCTTCCAACCAATGCCTACAGCTGCGTGGCTAGTGAGTGGTAAATAGAAACATCTCAGATGAACCACTGATGAGGTAAATTACTAGGCGGGTTGATAATGAGAGTAAACACTGAGTTTTAAACCTCACTGCATAGCTCCCTTGAATATCAGCTCCCAGGGCAGATATGTCGACCGTTTATGTTTTACTGCCCCTTATTTACACTGCGCTGAATGGATAAGGCCCCCCAAATGCATAGTACAAATGGTGTCTCAAGTTGCTTGAACCTGAAGACACTGAATTTTAGAGAATTGATTGGCTGAGAAATTGAATTCATTATAAGGAGCAGTTGTAATTGCGGGTTGGGATGAAAAGAGTACATCTTCAGAAGAAAAACAAAAATCCTTTTTATTTTCCTTTCACCTATTATTAAAAGATTCAAAGAATAATATAGTGGACACTCATATACCTGCCAATCAGTTGGGAATTGCAAAATTGTCTTTTTTAACATCTCCTACATAAATAAATTGGGAAGGGCCCCAGTTTTGCAGCTAAGACCAAAAAGGAATGTACTTAAATGTCATTTGATACCTGATGTTGCGTGGCATCACAGCTTTGAGATGGAAGTTGAAGATTCCTTAAAAATAATATGTTCCAATTTTTTTTAGTGACTCCTTTATTGTAATTGTTACAAAGTTCAAGAATTCTCAGAGCCAGAGAGATAGCATGTAGGTAGAGCATTTGCCTTGCATGCAGAAGGACGGTGGTGCGAATCCCGGCATCCCATATGGTCCCTCGAGCCTGCCAGGAGCAATTTCTGAGCATAGAGCCAGGAGTGGCCTCTGAGTGCTGCCGGGTATGACCCAAAAAAAAAACAAAAAAAAACAAAAAAAAAAAAAAATGAATGCACTGCCTTCACCCAAAACAAAGCATCCCTCAACTTTCTCTTTTTTTTTTTTTTCACTAATCCTTTGACATGTTAAAGTCCACCTGGATAAGTACTTTTGTCTCTCCCCCTCCCTTGAATTTGTTCCCAGTTGAGTTTGAATTGGTCTATAAAGGGAGTTTTCTCTTTGGCAGGCTCAGAGAGACCACAAGGCAAGAAGCCACCTGTCTTCATGATTTTTTCCCTATGACTGGCTTGGTTTCACTGTGACTTGCTGCTATCTTGCTTCAGACCTGCTCACCCAGGGTTGAAAATATGGTGTGGGAACTTGTTCTGCAATACTACTTTGGCAAGAAAGTTGAATTTGTTCCTTAGAAAGGGAAGAAAGAAGGAGAGGAAGCAGCAGTTATTTGAATGCTTCTGTAATTGTTTATTGGTACAGTGACTCTTGACTCTTTGCTAAGTACTCGTAGTCCTTACACATTCCAAACAATGCCATTGTCGAAATCTGCTAGAGATAGTCTAGAATACTCTCCACTTTGAAAGGGCTGACTGGTATACAGCCTCTTACTCATTTTTAATTTTTTTTGCTTGGGAACCACACCAAGCAATGTTCAGGGCTTACTCCTGGCTCTGCACTCAGGGATCACACCTAGCAGTGCTCACGGAACCATGTGGAATGGAGATAGAACCCAGTTTGGCCACATGAAGGCAGAAGCTCTACCCACTTGTGGGGAGCTAAAGCCTAATAAGTCTCTAGCAGATGCCTGAGGCCTAACAGTCTCTAGCAGTCTCTCAAGAGGCCTGAACAAGGATGCAGCCTGCCTTTACTAAGGTCAATCTAAAAGGTTACGTGAGGCATTGTGACTAGCCAAAGGGTATATTGATGCCAGGAGAAAAACATATTTTAAACAGGGCATATTCTAGATATATCTAAGCCAGAGGGAACACTGATGCCAGTAACCGTGGGAGAAAAACATATTTTGGACAGAACATACTCTAGACACATCCCGTGGGTTGGGAGAAGCAATTTTTGTTATCTATGTAGGCAGGTGCTAGAGGGTTATGTTTGGAATCATTGTTAATTATGTAGCTAGACGACTTGAGGAATCTTAGGGAAAAAACTTATGCTGTTATCTGTGTAACCAAAGGCCTTGAGAAGTTACTCAGACAAAGTGTTAGCTCTACACTTCTTTGTACTGCTCTTTGTCCCCCACTCCCATGATATATAATGAGATCTGCCCTCTTTACAATAAACGAAAGCTAGCTGGCTCTCACTAGTTTTCCCATTTTCTTTGTCTGTGTGTCTTATGTGTTCTTCATCTGTATGTTTTAAACCCATACTCCCTCTGAGAAATTAACCCACGTTTGTGGTGTCCCTGCAGGTGCAGGGAGGCCACACCCACTGAAATCTAGTCCCATGCCGGTGGCATATTTTAGTTTTAAGTACAGCCTATAAAAATAAAACTCAATGGAGAAGGGAAATTGTTTAAACTTAACAGAATAAATAAGATTTAAGGGGGCCCGGGAGATAGCATGGAGGTAAGGCGTTTGCCTTTCATGCAAAAGGTCATCGGTTCGAATCCCGGTGCCCCATATAGTCCCCCGTGCCTGCCAGGAGCAATTTCTGAGCATGGAGCCAGGAGTAACCCCTGAGCACTGCCGGGTGTGACCCAAAAACAAAAACAATAAGATTTAAGGTTATTAGTCATGTAAGTATTTTTGTTACTGAGTTTTTAGAGTGACCCAGTCCCAGCAGTACTTAGTGCTTAACCTGGCTCTACTCAGGGATCACTCCTGGCAGAGCTCGAGAGAACCATCTCCTTTGCCAGGATGGAAGCTGGGTGGGCTGCATGCAAGGCTGTACTATCTCTCCAAACCCCTTTCCCTGGTTTTTGTTGGTGGTGGTGGTGCTGGTGGTGTTTTAAACAGTTGCACAATAAGATAAATATGCAAATTGTCCGTCAACAACTCAGTAACATTGTATGCACAGATAAACTTTTTTCACCCTTATTTGAATTAAGATCATTTTCAGCGTCCTAAAAAGTTAACCTCTCCCTTCCCAGCCAGTTCTTCCCTTAAACTACTCTGATTTGATAACTGTTGCCAGTTCTTGATCTTCACATGAAAAAAAATTATACCACTGTTAAATGTGTGGTCCTTTTTTGAGTTTCATCCAAAATGTTTTGTTACATATCTTTCTTTGTTTTTGTTCTTTGTTTTGTTTCTCCCTTTTAAAAATTCGGAGTTTATGGTAAAATATTTCATCCTTTATTTATTTTCCTGTTAATGGGCCTCTGGCTTGTTGCCAGTTCGGGCTTTATCCGAATAAAGCTGCTACAAACATTATCCCCCATGTCTCTTGGGGGACATTCATACTCATTTCTCTTGGGCCCATAGTTAGAAGTGAAATTACCAGATGACAGGATAAGTGCTCGCTCTGCTATAGTAAATATTGCTAAATAATTTTCCAAAGTGATTGTTCCAGGTCATATACTCCCACTAGCTGTGAATGAAGGTTTCCGTTGCGCCGTGTTCTCTTATCTCTCCTGCCAGTCTGTAATTGTGGCCATTCTGTTTGCTGTATATGAATAGTGTTGTCGTATTGAGTTTCAATTCATATGTCTAATGAATAATGTCATAGAATCTTATTCAGATGCTTATTAGTCATATCTTTGTGATATGTACACACCATTCTTTTTTGTTTCTTTAATTTTGGCTTGGGGGCCATATCCTGAATGATGCTCACGGTTACTCCTAGCTCTGCAATCAGAAATTGGCCCATATGGGATGCTGGGAATAGAACCCATGTCAATTGTGTACAAGGCAAGCACTCTACCCAATATACTATTGCTCTGATCCTACCACTCAGTTCTTAAATCTTTTCTCATTGGATTATATCTTTCTTACTAATTTGTAGACATTTTCATGTGCTTATATATTTGAGTCTTTGGTTGGATATATGCGTGGCAGATATCATATTCCTGTCTGTGTTATAGCCTAAGAACCTGAAGTTCTTAATTTTCATGGAATTTGACTTATATTTTCTTCTGTTTAAGAAGTCTCTGCCAACTTCATAATCTAGTGGATATTTGCCTATGTTTTCTATAAAAAGTTTTATTTATTTTGGGGCGTTTTGTTTTGTCTTTGGGAGCCACACATCCAGCACTGCTCAGGAGTTACACTTGACTGTGTGCTCAAGAGATCATTCCCAGCAATGGGGTACCAAGAATCAAACCTGGGTGGGCCACATACATGTACAACCCTACTCTACCCACTGTACTCTTGCTCCATCCCAAAAGCTTTATTGCTTTATCTGTAACAGTTAGACCTGGGTCTGTTTTGATTTTGATGTATGTGTGTGTGAACTACATGAGGTAAAAGTTGTTTTGTTTTTTTTTTCCTATATAGGTATCTGCTTCAGGAACATTTATTTAAAGATCCAGTTCTTTCTTTCATAGATAATGGGGATGGTTTTGGGGGTTTTTTTGTCAATTTTGGTTTTAGGGCCACACTCAGCTATGCTTAGGGGCTACTCAACAGTGATGGTCACTCCCAACACTGTTGGGGGGACTGTGTTCTTGTGATGAAGCCCAGGCCACCTGCACACAAAGCTTGCCCTTAGCCAGTTGCTGTCTGTCGAAGCAGTGGAGATTTTGCCTAAATCATATGACTGGTTCTGTGTCTGAATTCTTTATATTTGTGCCATTTCACACTTATAATACACTTTATAGTAAGTCTTAATATCTTGTAGTGCACATCCTTCAACTTTATTATTCTTTATGATTGTCTTATGTATTCTACCTCCTTTACACATCCATATAAATTTTGAAATCATCTTGTCAATTCTCACAAACAAAAGGTAGCTGGGGGTTTGACTGGTACTCTATTAAAATCTCTGGGTTCAGTTAGAATTTATGTCCAAACAATATTACAGTCTTTTTAGCCTGTGAAGATGGAAATCTCCACTTCTTTAAATTGCTTTGGATTTTATTTTTACATTTTCTTAGCAGTGTCCCACAGTTTTCAGAGTATGGGCCATCAGCCTCTTATTAACTTAATTCGTATGTTTCACATTGCTTGTTGCTGTTATTAATGGCACTTTTAAATTCCATTTTTTATGGCTTACTTATTGCTAACACAGAGAAAGAAATGTTAAGTAACATTTTTGTAAGACTTTGCAATTGTTGGATCACACTTCCAGTGCTGGCACTCAGTATGGAGCCAGTCCCCAGCACTGTCCTCAGGAGTCACTCCCAGCATTCCTCAGGAAGCCAGGTAGAACATTGGGTTCAAATCCAGAGGCCATTTGCAGACCTAGTGCCCAACCCCTTCATGCTGTCTCCAACCTCCCCTCCCCACCCCCAGTGTGTGGGTTTAGCCTTGTACCGTGCACGTTGGATGTATTCACTCATCCTGAGAACATAGTTCTGGACTATTCTGGATGGAATTTTCTCTGTAGAAAATTGAACTATTTATAAATAGTAACAGCTGATATTCTTTTTCTTATTTTATTACACAGTCTGGGATACTATGTACACCATATCAAATTGAAGTGATGCTAATAGATAATCTAATAGATAATAATAATGCTAATAATAGATAATGCTAACAGGTAATCTTCTGGAATGAAATTTTTAGTACTTCTAAGTAATAAGCTACATTTTTTTGTCTTTGACTTCCAAATGAAACCAGAAACAATATTGAACACATTTTAGATCTCCTTTTTTCTTTTGGTTTTTGGACCACACCCAGCAGTATGTGGTCAGGGATACTCCTGACTCTGTGCTCAGACTCAGAAATTGCCCCTCGGCAGGCTCAGGGACCATATGGGATGCCGGGGTTCGAACCACCATCCTTATGCATGCAAGGCAAATGCCCTACTGCTGTGCTATCTCTCCGGCCCCACATTTTAGATCTTCTAAACATTCAAATTCATTTTTCTCTTGGAGAGTATGATCTTCTTTTTTTTTTTTTTTTTTTTTT
>PVKC010043859.1:0-11695 GCA_004027635.1 Crocidura indochinensis | reverse complement strand
CCATAGTCTGTTCTTAAAATTTAGAGTACGGAGATTGTGTTGTGTTTGATTAATACTTTTTTTCCTTTACTGCTCCGTTATGTTATAATGAAAGTATACCTAATTGCCATACAAATTTTCTGGATAGATTTAATAGTACCAAAAGTTCAAATCTTAAAACAACTTAAAACTTTTTTTTTGGGGGGGGGTCACACCTGGCGGTACTCAGGGATTACTCCTGGCTGTCTGCTCAGAAATAGCTCCTGGCAGGCACGGTGGACCATATGGGACACCAGAATTCGAACCAACCACCTTTGGTCCTAGATCGGCTGCTTGCAAGGCAAACGCCACTGTGCTATCTCTCCAGGCCCAACAACTTAAATTTTTATATCATAAAAACGTTAATATTTGGGGCTGGAGAGATAACATGGAGGTAAGGCATTTGCCTTGCATGCAGGACTGTGGTTCAAATTAGGCATCCCATATGGTCCCCTGTGCCTGCCAGGGGGCAATTTCTGAGCATAGAGCCAGAAGTGACCCCTGAGCGCTGCCAGGTGTGACCCCCCCCCCAAAAAAAAAAGTTAATATTTAAAGTAATTAACCTGATTAGACTCTAATTGAAAACTGGAAATCATTCTATGTTGTTTGTTTTGTTTACATGATCAGTGCTTCTGCATTTTTTAAACTATTTATTGTAATTACACTTTATTGTAGTTACTCCACCAAACCGAAGCTTATTAAAGCAGCCAGATGTTTCCTGCATTCCTGGAACAGGAGGGAAGTCTGCTCGATATACTCAGAATTCAGGATTTTTGGGAAATCTGTCTATGGTGCGTAGAAAATTGGAGCTCATATTTTCTCTTCTGTGCTAGGGCTATATCATAGGCCTCAGGCATGCTAGACAAGTGCTCTACTAAATATATTTATTTGGCCCTGAAGTTTTCACTATTTAAAAAAGTTTTATACATAATTTTAATGAGAATTGAAATAATATTCATCATAATAGATTCATTGTGTCGATCAGAATATTTTATTATACTTTCAGAATGTTGAAGCTTGAGCGTCTCATGTTATAGACAGTGACTGAGACCAGCAGCATTTCATTCTAGATGTTTTCATCTGACAGTTTTCTGGTCTGAAGAAATGTCTTTTGATTGGGTGCTGTTTTAGTTTGGTGAATGCAGTTTTGATGTATAGAAGAGTAGGAAACCAAGAGCAACGAAGAGGCGAGGCAAAAAAATAATAATAGGGGCCCGGGAAATAGCATGGAGGTAAGGCGTTTGCCTTTCATGCAAAAGGTCATCGGTTCGAATCCCGGTGCCCCATATGGTCTCCCGTGCCTGCCAGCTGAGCACGGAGCCAGGAGTAACCTCTGAGCACTGCCGGGTGTGACCCCCTCCAAAAAAAAAGTATAAAAAATAATAATAATAATAATACAAACTTTGGGAGAAAATAGGGGCCGGAGCAGTAGTGTGGCGGTAGGGTGTTTGCTTTGAACACGGCTGACCCAGGACAGACCTGGATTTGATCCCCAGCATCCCATATGGTCCCCCAACGCCAGGAGTGATTTCTGAGCACATAGCCAGGAGTAACCCCTGAGTGTCACCAGGTGTGGCCCAAAAACAAAACAAAAAAAATGGGGGGAATAGATAGGACATTTGTAGGACTCACCATGGCACAGGGCCAGAGAGATAGCACAGCGGTAGGGTGTTTGCCTTGCACGCAGCCCATCCAGGACGGACGGTAGTTTGAATCCCAGCATTCCATATGGTTCGAGTAACCTCTGAGCACTGCCAGGTGTGACCCAGAAAAAAACAAAACAAAACAAAAAACCAGAAGAAAAATTTGATGCTCAGTGACTTCAGCTAATGTTAAATATGCCTGATAGAGGCCAGAAGTGTTTCTTGGGGGTACTGTGTATGCCATGATATATATGAGGCTCTAGGGTTTCAATCCTTAGCATGGAGAGAGAAGCAAGGAGAAAAGGAAAGAGAAAACAGGAGACAGAGAGGATAAAAAAAGGTCACTCTGTTGTGAAATATAAACTTAGAATACAAGTTAAGACTTTTGGGAAGTTGGAGATATTGTACAGTCGAAAGGACTTTGCACCTAACCAACCTGGTTGTGCCATCTGGTCCTCTGAGCATTGCCAAGATCAATTCCTAAGCACAAATCCAGGAATAAGCCCTGATCATTACTGACTGTGGCTCAAAAATAAAACAAAGACATTTCGGGTAGTAGAGTATAGTGCCACATTTAATTCTAAAAAACAAAATAGTTGGCACTTGAAATTGTATAAATTAGATGTTTTCTGTTGGTTTCCATTTTTTTGGTGTTTGATTTTGGAGTGCTCGAGGTTTAATTTTTGTGGGGCTCAGGAATCGTGTAGTGCCAGGAATTAAACCAAAGTCAGTTTTCTGAAGATTAGTTGAGCATGTTTAACCTCTCCTGTTACTGTCTGCTGAAATTTTACATGATGTAATTTGTATTGATTTTTCTTTTAGCACAGAGTAGTTCAAAATAAAAAACAAAAAAATGTTTTAATTAAAAATTTTTTAGTAAAATAACTCCTGGGACTCTTTTAAAAATGAGAAGGGGAAAAAAATGGATGTTTAGGGTTTTTTGTTTGTTTGTTTGTAAGAGAAATTCTCTTTATTCACTAAGAATAGCTCCATTATGTGTTTGCGTTTTTTCTTTTTGTAAGATAACAAATCTGGATGACAGTAATTGGGCCGCTGCATTCTCATCCCAGCGCCCAGGACTCTTCCCTAACACAGAAGCCCACAGTGTAACAGAGGATGTAACTCTCAGCGCTGTTATGTTGCGGGAAGATGATCCTGGAGAAGCAGGTAAACGGCTTTGAGTTCTGTGACAAAGCAGCTTGTTTTACTAAGATTTATGCATTATTAATGGCCAAAAGGTACAAGTATTCGTTAGTGGATAAATGGATTGGCTAATGTATATATGCAGGATATACATACCATTATGAGCATCCGCATAATGGGTTATTATTCTACTTTAAATGGGAAATGCAGGGGTCCTGAAGATAACACAGCAAAGCAGGTAGGGCATTTACTTTGCTTGCTTGCTGACTTGGGATCAATTCTTGGATCCCGTATGGTCCCCTGAATCTGCCAGGGCACTGCAGGTGTGGTCCAAAAAACACGCACAAATTTCGGGGGGAGGCAGTGTCCGAGTGATAGTACAGTAGGTAGGGTGTTTGCCCTGCACACTGCCGAACCAGATCTGATCCTTTGTATCCTATAGGGTGTTCTGGCCTGCCAGATATGAATCCTGAGTGCAAAGTTTGGAGTGTCCCTGAGCGCCGTGGGTGTGGCCCAAAAACGAGAACAATTTTTTAATAAAAGGGAAGTCAGGCAGACATGTGTCGGGCCATGAATACGCTTTCAGGACAGTATGCTAAATGAGTCAGTTACAAAGGACAAATACTTTCTGGGTCCACTTATTTGAAGTATAGAGTAATCAAACTCAGAAATAGAAGGTAGAATGATGACTGTTTGGGACTGATTGATGGGAGAATCAAGGGTTATTGTATAGTTGTAGAGCTTTGTTTTACTTGAACTAAGATAGTTGATACATGGCTTTCGTAATATGTACATGTTGGCGTGATGCATTTATATACGGTAGTATGATTACTATTGTGCTTTTACTTTCATGTCTGGTTTCTTTTTTCTGCAATAATATTTAGTATCTAATACTTTGAACAAAGTATTAGATAATGCTAATTATTATAAAATACAATACTAATTATAAAGTATACTATTATAAAGTATAATAAAGTATTAAATACTTTGTTCAAAATGTATAAAAATTTATTTGTGACTAATACAAAGCTGTGCAATAGAACTCCAGAAGTTAGTTATTTCTAGCCTCAAGTTTATTTCCTTTGACCACTATCTCCCTGATTCACCCACTTCTCACCCTTTCATTTTAACCACCATTCCTTACCCCCTTCCTCTTTTGGGTCACATCCAGTACTGAGGGCTGTTTTCTGGCTCTGCACTCAGAAATTATGAATCTTGCCAGTGGTTGGCGAACCATATGGGATGTTGGGAATTAAACCTGAGTTGGCCACATGCAAGGCAAGTGCTGTACTGTACCTACTGTACTGTTATGCCCCGCCTAGACCAAATTTTCTTTTTTAAATAGTTTCTTTATTTAAGCACTGTGGTTACAAAAATGTTCGTAGTTGCATTTCAGTCATTGATTGTCTGCCAACCTTCACCAGTGTAACCTTACCACTGTTCCCCATTTTTCCTCCCAACCCCTTGCCTGTCTAGTTGGGCATTTATCTTCCATGCAGCTGGCCTGGGTTTGATCCCTGTCATCACATGGTCCCCCAAACCCAGCGAGGAATGATACCTGAGCTTAGAGCCTGGAGTGAGCCCTGAGTACTCCTGATTGTAACCACTGCCCCTAACCCCCCAAAAGAATGAAGCAACAAAAATTAAGGAATTCTTAGCTGTATTTTTTCAAGTAGAGTTATCTACAGGAATATAACTTTACATTGTTTCTTTTCATGTATTCCAGCATCCATGAGTATGTTTTCTGATTTTTTACAATCTTTTCTGAAGCACTCTTCGATGACAATTTTTGAACTTGTAGAAGAGTATGAAAACATTTGTGCAAACCAGGTAAGTCAATTTCACTTCTTTTTTTTTTTTTTTTTTTGGTTTTTGGGTCACACCCGGCAGTGCTCAGGGGTTACTCCTGGCTCCATGCTCAGAAATTGCTCCTGGCAGGCACGGGGGACCATATGGGGCACCGAGATTTGAACTGATGACCTTTTGCATGAAAGGCAAATGCCTTACCTCCATGCTATCTCCCAGGCCCCAATTTCACTTCATTTTTTTTGTCAGACTTCTGTACTTAGATTTGGGGGGGTGGGGGATGGTATTATCTGTCTCTTTGACCCCTGTACTCTTAATTTTTTTTTTTTTTTTTTTTTGGTCACACCCTGCACTGCTAAGGGGTTGCTTCTGGCTCTGTGCTCAGAAATCGCTGTAGGCAGACACAGGGGACCATATGAGATGCCAGGAATTGACCCCGGGTCCATCCTGGGTTGGCTGTATGCAAGGTAAATGCCTTACTGTTGTACCATCTCTCCAGCTCCAGTTTTTTCGTTTATTAAACCAACTTTCTTCTATTATTTTTATATCTTTGGACTAATTCCTGTCCTGGACACCAATTTATGGACCAGCCGTTTTAATTATGTTGGTACATCAGTGTGATTTTCTTTTTGGTTTTTGGGCCATACTCGATGATTCTCGGGGGGTATTCCTGGCTCTGTGCTTAAGAATTACTCCTGGAGGGGTCGGGCGGTGGCCCTGGAGGTAAGGTGTCTGCCTTGCCTGCGCTAGCCTAGGACGGACCAAGGTTCGATCCCCCAGTTTCCCATATAGTCCCCCAAGCTAGGAGCGACTTCTGAGCGCATAGCCAGGAGTAACCCCTGAGCATCACCGGGTGTGGCCCAAAAACCAAAAAAAAAAAAAAAAAATTACTCCTGGAGGGGTTGGAGGACCATTGGAATGCTGGGATCAAACCCAGGCCAATCACATGCAAGGCAAGTGTCTTAACTACTGTACAATTGCTCTGACCCCAGAGCAATAACTTTTCAATGTTTCTATACCTGTGGAAAGGTTATTGAACCAGTGGTTGACAACCACTGTCTTAAATAAGTAAACATATGGGGCCCGGGAGATAGCATGGAGGTAAGGCATTTGCCTTTCATGCAAAAGGGCATCGGTTCGGATCCATATGGTCCCCCGTGCCTGCCAGGAGCAATTTCTGAGCATGGAGCCAGGAGTAACCCCTGAGCACTGCCGGGGGTAACCCAAAAAACAAAAAACAAAAATAAGTAAACATACTCTTGTATGTGAGATGAGAGACAAAACTTAATGTTCACACATACACACAAACAAGACTTTGCACATGATAATAGTTTGACTCATAATTGCCAAAATCTGGAAGCATCCAAGATGTCCTTCATTAAGTGAAGGCATAGAGTGGGACATCTAGACAATATTACTCAGTTAGATAGAAATGATCTGTTAACTTATGAAGAAATAAATCTTAAATGCCTGTTACCAAGTGAAGGTGTTAACCTGACAGTTTCCATACTATACAATTCAAGGACATACTATGTAATTCTAAGACAGTCTGGAAAAAGAAAAACTTGGAGTGAAAAGATTAGTAGTTACTGTGGCTAAAGGAACAGAAAGGGTGATTATAGTCAAGATTTTAGAGGTATGTAATTATTTTCATATTATGCTATAGCAATGGATACAGGTCATTGTATGCTTGCCAAAAGTTATAGAAGTACCACAACAAAAATGCTGGCCCTTGGGGACCAGAAATAGTATAGCAGATAAGGCTCTTGGTCCTGCATGCTGCTGACTCAGGTGCCTTTTCCTGCATTTCATGTGGTCTCCTGACCCCTTATCCCACCCACATCACCACCAGGTATAGAGTATAGAGTTAGGAGTAGTTCTTAAAACCTGTAGGTGTGTGGACCAAAAACTGTGTGTCTGGATAAACTCTGGATTTTGGGTACTAATTCCACAAATACAGTTTTCTGATGCTGCAGAGGCAGGGTGTTTGCTTTGCATGCCGAAGGATGGTGGTTTGAATCCCAGCATTCCATATGGTCCCCTGTGCCTGCCAGGGGCTATTTATGAGCGTAGAGCCAGGAGTAACTCCTGAGTGCACCAGGTGTGACCCCAAAAGAACCAAAAAATAATTTTCTGATGATAGATATCACTAATGTCAGAGTTGCATGTATATGAGAGTAGAAGATATAGGAACTTTCTGTACTTTTGGTATGAAACTGCTGTGAGAAATAAGATCTGTTTAAAAGGAAAGTGGGGGGCCCGGGAGATAGCATCGAGGTAAGGCGTTTGCCTTTCATGCAAAAGGTCATCGGTTCAAATCCCGGTGCCCCATATGGTCCCCCGTGCCTGCCAGGAGCAATTTCTGAGCATGGAGCCAGGAGTAACCCCTGATCACTGCCGGGTGTGACCCAAAAAAAAGTAAAGTGGGATGGGGACAAGAAGGGGGATGTCGAAATTACCACATGTAAGTATAATTAAACCCTTTTCATAGGGTCAACTACTTACTCAAGTTTGGGAAAACAATTGGTGATTCTTTTCTTTTTTTCTTTTGGTTTTTGGGTTACACCCAGCAGTGGGGGACCATACGGGATGCCGGAATTCGAACCATCGACCTTCTGGGTGCAAGGCAAATGCCTTATCTCCATGCTATCTCTCTGGCCAAAATTGGTGATTCGTAATGTCCTGAAGAGACTAAACTATATCTTTGTTTTTGTTTGGGGACACACCTGATGGTGCTTAGGGTTTTACTCCCAATATTTTCCACATTCTCAGGCACAGAATTACAAAACTTTTTTTTTTTTTTTTGGTTTTTGGGTCACACCCGGCAGTGCTCAGGGGTTACTCCTGGCTCCATGCTCAGAAATTGCACCTGGCAGGTACGGGGGACCATGTGGGGCACTGGGATTCGAACCGATGACCTTTTGCATGAAAGGCAAACGCCTTACCTCCATGCTGTCTCCCAGGCCCCAGAATTACAAAACTTAATTATGGTTGAAACCACTATTTCATTTTTGTTTACTTACTTTGGCTTTGTAGACCACATTTAGTATTGCTCCCAGACATACTTAAGGTATACAAGCAGTGCCAGGGATTAAACCTAGGCCTTGATAAAGCCTATGCTCAATTCATTGAGTGAGTTCAATTAGTTGAGTGAGCAAGTTACAGCTTATGCTCAGTTTGTTGAGTGAACTGTCTTTCTAAGCCTCAAGAGCTACTCTTTATTTATTTATTTATTTTATTTATTTATTTATTTATTGTTTTGAGGCCATACCTGGTGACATTAAGGGGTTACTCCTGGCTATGCGTCCAGAAATCCCAAGCTCCTGGCTTGGGGACCATATGGGATGCCGGAGGATCGAGCCACAGTCCATCCTAGGCTAGAGGGCAAAAGGCCCTACCTTACGCCCTATACCACGGCTCCAGCCCCTTATATTTTGGGGGGGCCGGAGCAATAGTACAAGGAGTAGGGAGTTTGCCTTGCACACCCTGGTGTTTAATTTCCAGCTTGCCATATGGTCCCTGTATCCTGCCAGGAGCAATTTCTGAGCGTAGAGCTGGGACTAACCTCTGAGCTCTACTGAGTGTGGACCAAAAGCAAAAATAATAATAATAATAATAATGAAAGTTTTGGGCCGGGCGGTGGCGCTGAAGGTAAGGTGCCTGCCTTATCGCGCTAGCCTTGGACGGACCGTGGTTCGATCCCCCGTGCCCCATATGGTCCCCCAGGCCAGGGGCGACCTCTGAGCGCATAGCCAGGAGTAACCCCTGAGCGTCACTGGGTGTGGCCCAAAAACCAAAAAAAACAATAATGAAAGTTTTGTTTAGCCCTGGCAATGTTTTCATATCAATCTTAGAAAAAAAATTTTCTCGGTTCATTATGTGCTTATGACATTTTCAGATTTCATTTTCTTTTTGGTTTTGGGGCCACACTCAGCAGTGCTCACGGGATACTCCTAGCCCTGCACTGAGGCATCACTCTTAGCTGGGTGGGGGGACCATATAGGGTATCAAGAATCAAACCTGGGTTGTCTGCAGCAATGAAAGCGCCTAACCTGCTGTACTATCTGCAGCCCTTCAAATTTCATTTTCATTGCACCTGGGTTCCTGTTACTATTTTGTCAGGTTTAAGTTTGATTTAGCTTGCCTTCTGAATCAATACATGTTCAAAAGAATTGTACTTATGACTATTGAATCTGAAATCTAGAGATGTTGTGTTTTCATATTTTTATGTATATGTATATGTATATGTATATATATATATATATATATATATATGTGTGAACATGTAGACACCTCCAAGATCATTTCTAGTGGTAAAGTTGCATTACATTCAATTTTTAAAGAACCAGGGGCCCGAGTGGTGGCTCTAGAGGTAAGGCATCTGCCTTGCAAGCGCTAGCCTAGTAACAGACTGCGGTTGGATCCCCAGCGTCATATATGGTCCCCCCCGAGCCAGGAGTAACCCGAGTGTCATTGGGTGTGGCCCAAAACAAAACAAAACAAAAAAGAATGAGAAAATAATATAAAATGTGCTAATATATAATGAATATTGTGTGCTTGAAGACTATAAAGTTTTGACTCCATTCTTGAAAATTGACATCTTTGCAACTTTGTCTTTAATTCAGGTGAATATTCTAAATAAAATGGTGACTCGAGCAACACCTGGACTTCAAAAGTTTTCAAAAACATCCAGTATGCTCTGGCTTCTTCAGCAGGAGATGGTCACATGGAGGCTGTTGGCTTCTTTGTATAGGTAAAAATGTATAATTATACATAAAACAAAGTAGGCAAATTCAATAAAAAGTTAAAAGTGGAGGGGCTGGAGCCGTGGCACGGAGTGTTAAAGTGTTTGCCTTGCTGGCGCTAGCCTAGGACTGACAGAGGTTCGATCCCCTGGCATCCCATGTGGTTCCCAAGAGTGATTTCTGAGCGCATAGCTGGGAGTAACCCCTGAGCGTCACTGGGTGTGGCAAAGAAAAAAAAGTTTGGTGAGCATGAGTGATAATACAGTGGGAAAGGCATTTACCCTGCGTACAGCCAACCTGTTTTCAATCTGGACAGAACCAGAAGAAAAGCCCTTAGCGCTGCCAAGTGTGGTCCAAAGACTAACCAAAAATAAAAGTGACACCACTTTTAGAAATACTCCTATTTTCATGCTTATCGTTTTCTAATAATTAGCAGTTTTAGAGGAAGAGAGTAGAATATTTGATCACAGGACGGGTAACTACCAAAACTTGAGAATTTATCCTGAGATAAACTTTAATGTGGAATTTGGAAAAAAGCTAGCCAAGTTTTCTTTCTTTTACATACTCAGTGGTTTTGGTTCTCAAACTGTTGTTTTTTCATCTTAATGAGAAAATCTTTTTTTTTTTTTTTTTTTTGGTTTTTTGGGCCACATCCAGTGACCCTTAGGGGTTACTCCTGGCTATGCGCTCAGAAGTTGCTCCTGGCTTGGGGGACCATATGGGACACCGGGGGATCGAACCGAGGTGCGGTCCATCCAAGGCTAGCGCAGGCAAGGCAGGCACCTTATCTCTTGCACCACTGCCCGGCCCCCTTAATGAGAAAATCTTGATGGAAAAATCAGAAATTAGGGGCATCTGAAAATGTTTTATTAAATGAAGAGTAAGGTGTAGGAACTGGAGGAAAAGCTGATGCTTATAGAAGCTCTGGTTCTATTCTCACCACACCATGCTCCCTTGAGCACTGCTAGAGTGACTGACAACACTGTTAGGTCTTTCTGTCTCTCTCTCTGTATCTCTCTGTCTCTGTCTCTCTCTCTCTCTCTCATACTCTGTTAGGTCTCTCTGTCTCTCTCTGTGTGTCTCTCTGTCTCTGTCTCTCTCTCTCTCATACTCTGTTAGGTGTGTGTCACACACACACAAACAAGAAAAGTAGATATCTAAATAAACAAAGATTTTTGCAAAATGTCTTTTTATGGGGCCGGAGAGACAGCGTGGAGGTAGGGCGTTTGCCTTGAATGCAGAAGGACAGTGGTTCAAATTGCGGCATCCCATATGGTTCCCCTAGCCTGCCAGGAGCGATTTCTGAGCGTAGAGCCAGGAGCAATACCTGAGCACTGCTGGGTGTGACACAAACAAACAAACAAATAAGAACAGCAACAAAAATCATTTTATTCAGATGTCAATATCCAATTCAGAAAATACTACTGGTAATTTTAAAATATGGTAACTAAATTCATGGAAATTAACCTTTTTTATGTTGGGTAGGATGCATATACCTTTAAAAGTGGTATTATATATTTATGAGAAATAAGACTTTTTCACTTTGTTATTTTTTTCTCTAGAGACAGAATACAGAGTGCATTGGAAGATGAAAATATGTTTGCAATTGCCGTAAGTCGTACATTTTTTCCCTTTCTAAGTGCTTAAAAATTAAAACTTTAGGGGCCCGGGAGATAGCATGGAGGTAAGGTGTTTGCCTTTCATGCAAAAGGTCATCGGTTCAAATCCCGGTGCCCAATATGGTCCCCCGTGCCTGCCAGGAGCAATTTCTGAGCATGGAGCCAGGAGTAACCCCTGAGCACTGCCAGGTGTGACCCAAAAGCCAAAAAAAAAAAAAAAAAAAAAAAAAAAATTTAAAAATTAAAACTTTAGCAATAGAATTTGATCAGTTTGTTTTGATTTGTTTTGTTTTGTTTTGTTTTGGATCTGAAATAGTTTTTCCTGGGGCTGGAGAGATAGCACATCGGTAAGGCATTTGCCTTAGACGCAGAAGGACAGTGGTTTGATTTCTGGCATCCCATATGGTCCCCCAAGCCTGTCAGAAGTGATTTCTGTGAGTAGAGCCAGGAGTAACCCCTGAGCACTGCCAGGTGTTACCCAAAAAAACAAAAAAAAGAAGTTTTTCCTATTTTAAGTTTATTCATTTAAAAGGTTTTTTTGGGGGTTTTTTTTGGGGGGTGGGGGGGGTCACACCCGGCAGTGCTCAGGGGTTACTCCTGGCTCCATGCTCAGAAATTGCTCCTGGCAGGCACGGAGCACCATAGGGGGCACCGAGATTCGAACCGATGACCTTTTGCATGAAAGACAAACGCCTTAACTCCATGCTATCTCCCGGGCCCC
>PVKC010043858.1:0-11703 GCA_004027635.1 Crocidura indochinensis | reverse complement strand
TATTATTGTCCCAATGGACTCAATTTGAGGATATCATCTCTTGGCTTCTTTGCAATGCCTTTTGCTTTCCAAGGAACCTGCTTATTGTTATTATTTTGAGCTAAGTGACACTTCTTCATTATTAAACAGTACATGGTCTTCTTTCTGGTTTGTTGCAGTGTTCTGAACCCAACTTCCACTTCCAACTTGGCCTGAAATAAGTCTCCTGGTCTCTATTAATTTCCTATAAATTTGGTGCATAGACTTTGTAATCAGAGAGATCTGGCATTCCGGAAAAGCAATTTTACCATCAGCTTAGAAGAGTGAGGCTTTATTGAAAAGTAGCTGTCTGGTAAAATGAAAATGAATGATACTAAGAATGATGATAAATGATGACCATAAATCTTAGAATTCTGACCCTTGAAAGAATGATCCCAGTTGGGCTAGAGCAATAGGACAGCAAGGAAAGCATTTGATTTGCATGTGGTTGACCTGAGTTCCATCCCTAGCATCTCATATGGTCCCCGAAGACTGCCAGGAATAATTTCTGAGCATAAAGCCAAGAGTAACCCCAAACACCATCATATGTGTGCCCCCCCCCAAAAAAAAAGTAGTCTACCAGATAGCCTACCATGTAATAGGTATACATAAACATTTGTTTGCTATAGTCATTATAAGTAGAAAAACTCAACCTTGCAAGGTCATAGTCACATATTCCAATCCCTGCTTCCATACATGCACCAAGTATGATCCTGGCAATTCTGCTATTTGAACCTCATAGCTCCTGTTTGCCATCCACAGTGCTTCACAATAATGCTAGCCCAGATCCTCTTGCATGTTGCATCTTTGTATGTTCTATACAATAAGTATGTTCTAATAAAAAAAAAAAGAGTGCTACCTCTGACAAAGACCTTAGTGAAAATGATGTACAAGTGCTATGGCCAGGAAGTAAGACCCTTTGGGAGCACTGTAAGAGCATGACAGATTTTACAGTGTAAGGCAACTAAACATACAATCCTGTGTGGTGAGTTCCCAACATAGAGCCAAGCAGATCACACTTTGGATTTCTGGCCTGCAGGATCAGTTGCAAAGCATGAGACAGGCAGATGTCCTGGCTTGTCCAGGCTGCAAGCTGGCCTCAGCAGCCCTGAAAGGGAATAAATTGGCTATTGGTGAACACAATTACTACTTCCTTGAGTAAGTACTTCAGGCTCCACCTGAAAGCTGGGAGCCATTGTTTTTGTTCACAGGTACATTAAGAACAGTTAGCAGGTACATTAAGAGCAAAGGCTGGGTTATTTGCATAGTTGTCACCATACCCTAGGGTGATAAACAGTAAGCAAGTGCCTTTAATGTATAGTACTGAAGTCCCTGTGATCTCTTATTTCACTTGGGAGCACAGCTGCAACTCTTAATTGTCTTATTTTATTCTATGCAAGCCAGACAACACTTTTGCAGCCCTCTTTCTCTAAACTAAACTCTAAACGTGTTGTACTCGAGGGGACTATGCTGACTTGGGAGTTTATCTTAAGATGTTTCACACTCCAAGTGTGTTTGAACCAAAGGAGTGTAAATCTCAGGAGCTCCACAAGCAAAAAGTGTACAAACTATGAAACCTGAGGGGCAACCCCCAGGGAGTACCATTGCTTAAAAACATTAGGTGAGCACTGTAGCCAGCACTTTGTACAAACCCCCGTTCACTCATGACACATCAGCGACAATACAGAAAGAAGGGTGGGCATTTTTTCTTTTTAAAAAAAGCACTCATAACAAGATGCCTTCCTATGAACAGAATGGACTTACATGGCTGCACCGTCCCATTAAGGCCACTAAAGCACATGAGATACTGGGAGAGTCCATCGGTGCCTGTATCTTGAGGCAAATCTGGAGTTCTCTTTAGAACTCTTGGCATGGGGCAAAAGGCAGTCACTTTTGGAAGAACTTTGTACCGTCTGTCCATTAAGAGCAATTTCCATTCATGTACAACACCGCAGGGGCACTGTTTATCATTTTGTACCATCAAGAGCACTGACCAAGCATGACAAACATCTCCTAGGTCCTTGACTGAGCTGTCATTTTGGTTTCTGGTTTCTGGTTTTGTTTGACTATACCCAGAAGTGCTCAGAATTTACTCCTGGGTTTCTGCTTAGGAATCCTATCTGCAATTGCTTGGGAGACAATATGTGGAGTCTGGGATCAAACTAGTGTCAGCTTCATACAAGGGAAGCTCCTTAACCCCACTATCTTTCCATGACCTACCATTTTGATTACATAATTCTGAAATTATGTAATCAGTATTCTTAAACTTGAGTAATGTATGCACCTATTTAAAAATTATTTTCTCAGTACTAATTCCTCCAATGCTTATTTGATAAATGTTAGTGGTATAATATTGCTTAAATATGAATATCCATATTTTAAATTATATGAACAGCACAGTACAAATACCATATAATCTTACAGTTATATAAAACCAAATATAGTTTCACAAACTAAGCACAAACTGCAACACAACCCAATTGAGATACTTTTGAAGAAAGGGGTTCCAATTTTGAATATACTTAAACCAAACACAGTCAACTGCTCTACTCCATCCTCCTTCCTTGACTTAGCACTTCTACCAGGGGCATCATTCAGAACCTTTGCTTACGCTGTATATTGCATGTCTTCTAGCTTTTACAAAAATGCATTTAAGTTGTGCCTGCTTCTGTTTGATTTATTTATGAAATTCCAAAAATGGGGGTCCAGGAGATAGCATGGAGGTAAGGCGTTTGCCTTTCATGCAAAAGGTCATCGGTTCGAATCCCGGTGCCCCATATGGTCCCCTGTGCCTGCCAGGAGCAATTTCTGAGCATGGAGCCAGGAGTAACCCCTGAGCACTGCCGGGTGTGACCCCCCCAAAAAAAAAGAAAAAAAGAAATTCCAAAAATGGGCAATTTTAAGTATCAGTAAAACTGTGTTTCCTAGGAAATGAACCAAAATTATATGGATTCCCTAAATGGTTACATCTCATTACTCCAAACAATTTTATCCATTTGGGAATCTTTGTAGGAAAAAAAAGCCTTCGTGAGGACCCACTTCCAGAGTTTCCAAAGGAGTTGTTTAAGAGTGGAGCCTAAACATTGATATTTGTTTAAAAAATCCTGACCACACTCAGACCTCACCAGGATAAAGAGTTAACATTTAAAGATCCTTCTAATTTGTGAATTTGGGACATACATTTGTATTTTCTATGAAACCAGTTAGTTCATCTTAGAATGCCAGTTTAGTAACCAAGTAACTCTTTAGCTATTGTTTGTCAATGAAGTTTTGTATTGCACTATTGCAATAAACTCAATAATTGCACCATTGCAATGAACTAACCTGACTGGATTAAGTAATCTGTTTATTTCAGGGTTTTGGATATATCATACCTTCTAGCTTGTAAGGTTTCATTTGAAACATCTGCTGATAGTATGCCCATCTTCAGATTGGAGAAGCTTTAGGCTATAATTTTTCTTGTCAAAATGTTTTTCCCCAGAAAAAAAGGGTTCTCTTCACCGTTGGAAAAGCCTGTAGTCTCTTGAGTGCTACATTACACACATTCTATCTATCTCTCTGTCTTTGTCTTTCTCTCTCACTCACTCTACCTCCCCCACCTCTTCTTCATAAGTAATCTCAATTTTACTTCAAACAAAACTTTCCCCCCATTTATCCTTCATCTCTGTATTGCATCCATAATTTTGATGTTATTTCTCTTCAGTATGTTCCATGGATCTCTGATGTTTTATTATAAATTTTTCTATTTTGCTTTTTTAATAATTTGTTACATTTTGATCTAGTACACTGAATTATTCTGGCATTCTGTTGCCTTTTCATTCTATTGTTGTTCATTTTTTAAATTTCTCCTAATAGGCTCTTCAGATTGGCAGTTTCTGATTGAGTAATCTCATACTGTTTCTTGTATTGGAGCCTTCCTCTACTGTTTTCTTCAATTCAATAAACAAACCAACTGTAATGGCTTTAAATTCTTCATCTGAGAGTTTAGGGAGGTTGAGAGAGCTGTAGGTGACTACCCAGGTTGGAAGGCTGGGCAAAGGTCTCAGAGTTTGGGTCTCAGACCAGGGTTCCAAAGCTCCTTGGGAATCCAGGTGAGTCTTCAAGTCAGTGGATCAGCATATTGGGTAAGGTTAGAGTCATATAGCACCAGATTTTGAACCTTCAGCCAGCCAGAATCCAACTGGCTCTTGACTTGGACCAAATGTTGGGTGTGAATGGGAATAGCTTCAGATAATCAATGTCTTTATGGTATGTTTTAGCTAGAAAAAGACCAAAGTTGTATGCTTAAAGCCCTGTAATTAACAGTATTGTAAATCATGGTGCCTCAATTTAATTGTAAAAAGGACACAAAGTTAAAATGATAAAAGATAATTTAAGGATCTTCAGAATGTCATTTTTGATTCTCGGTGGGAGGTAGAATCTGATTTGAAATCTTTTGTTGCAATTGAGGAAATCTGAGCTTCATTAGCATAGCTTTGTGGATTGCCAAGCTAACCACTCTTCATAGGATTAGAGAGAAACCAGTAGTGCTTGTAACTGGGACCAGGAGGCTTGAAGACAAGAAAGAAACCTTCTTCACATTGACTTCAGCAGGGATACAGAGAATGACTTATTTTATTGTCATGGATTATGACCTGTGAGGAAGAAAATTGCTGAGTATTGTAGGGAAACCCCAAAAAGGATTTGATATGAGGAGTGATACTTCAGTTGAATCTTGGAAGTATATGACACTTAGAGATAGAAAAAACTTGTAGGAGACCTAGAAAGTTCTGGATTCACTATTAAACTAAAAGTAAAGTTCTCATAAAGCTACTGAAACCTTCTTTGTTGGTCTCACAACTATTAAATAGAAAAATTTTTTGAAGAGGGGGGACATGTAGTTAGGGCAGAGAAGAGGGCACTCTGACAATAATAGTTGAAAATGATCACTCTGGACAAGAACTAGGTGCTGAAAGGAGGTAAAGTGAGATCCAGAATGCTACTTTAGTAACCATATTGTAAAATACAGGGTTTAAAAGGAAGAAAGAGGAATAGAAAGAGAAAGAAAAAATGTCTACTTTAGAGGCAGGAGGGAGGGGAGGGCAGAAGGGAAACTGAAGATGTTGGTGGTGGGAATGTACACTGGTGAAGGGATGGATGTTGGACTTGGACTAAAACTCATTCATCAACAACTTTATAACTGTGTGATTTTTGTAACTCATGGTGATTCATTTAAAAAAATCTTACTTGATCCTTTTCCAGTTCATAAGTATGATGATTGGGTTTTCACACGTCTGTGTGATATGTGCCTCCCTTAAACCTTGTTACAGTGTTGGCACATTACTCTTCTGATGTGAAAAAAAATCTTACTTAAAATAGAAAAGAATTTCGAAGAGTTCTATTCATCTTAAAAATTTGTTAGGATGTGTTTAGGCAGTATAAACACAAGTAGCTATTCCACTAGGTGTAGACAGATATTTGTTGTTGTTGTTGTTGTTGTTGTTGCTGTTGTTTTCCCTTTGGTGTTCAAGGCTTAGTCCTATCCTTGGGATCACTCTCTGAGGGGTTCAGATGACCATATGTGATGCCTGGAATTGAATCTGGGATAGTGCAACCCACTTTTATCTTTGGCCCTCTTTTTTTTAATCTTTATTTAAGGACCATGATTACAACCATGTTTAAAGTTGGGTTATATATATATATATATATATATATATATATATAAACATCCCCCTTCACCAGTGTAGCTTTCCCACCACCAATGCCCTATGTTTTTATTCATTCATTTCATTCATTCATTCAAAAGGGGTTAAGTGTTTCTGTCCACTTGCCTTCCAGTGCCCAGCTGCCAAGCTCTGTTGTGAAAGATCCACTAAAAGGAAATAACCAACTGAAATATCCCAAATTCACCTATTTTGAAACAAGCTATTATCTTAGAGAATTTTGGAGTTTGTTTTACTATATATCTAGGCACTTGCATTGCTAACTCTAAGTTTACAACATGCATAATTTGCTCTGGTTTTGGGGGAATTTGTGTGATGGACATGACCTTTCCAAATCAATATGAGCTTAGAAGAGGTAACTTATTGGTTAAAATGGGTTACCCATTTTTCGATTTTATCAAGGATCTGTTGGTTCCAAATATGTATCCTCTAAACCCTTCACAATCCTATGGAATAAATGCTATTGCACATCCAAATTCTTACATCTAGACTCCATGTTTTAACTGGGGAAGATAACCAGCTTCAGGGACTATTAGCACTTGAATGTCAAGAGGGGACTGGCAGAAATAGTTTGTTATTATTTAATACTGGCATCATAATAGTGAGTCTTTAAACCCAGAATGTAAAATTCATTTCACTTTGACAGGTGAAGCACCTGCCCTTTCAAATGCTGGAACAGATGTTACCAGATAACCTTCGCATTCAGTAGCAAACAAGTTTCTCTTTCTGTAAAGCCTGAATGTTCTTTCTCTGTATTCCAACTTGCTGGTCCTCTAGTTCAATACAAGGGTCTAGAGAATGCCATACTCTTTGGATCCCATAGTTCTGAGGATAACCTGGGATACCTGGAGATGTTGGGGCATCCAAGACTGCACCCAGCAATGCCTTAGAGACAGTGTAGTGCCAGAGATCATATCCAAGTCTACCTCTCAGCCCAGAATTTTTATAAGCTAATCTTGTTCATATAAAGACTTTTCAGCTATGAAAACTATTCTCAAAAGCTTTAGTAACACACTGGTTAGTTTTATTCCCCACCAAAATAAAGCCAGCCTTGAGGAGTTTCAGAAATATGAACAGCCTAGGATGATAAAAATATTATGAAATAGCAATAATTCTACAATAAGACCTTATTCCTTGAAATATTAATTCACCAGCTTCATTTGCTGAGAAATCTCAGCATTGACAAAGCTCATGAAATAATAGCAATGAAAGGGATTTTCATTTTATATATATTTTTAACAATTTTTATTTGACCAAAGTGAATTAAAAATCTTTCACAGTATTATTTAAGGTAATAGTGACGATGAATTAGGGACATTTCCACCACATTTCTCCCTCCACCCCTGCTCCCAGCATGCATCCCATATCCCCCTCCTTTGCCCCCTGGAATGCTAGTGTAACTGTTCCCCTCTTGTACCGCTTGCTGTATTTTATATTTTTAACCATTATTTTTCTTCCACCAAACATGCCTAAGCAGAGAACTTATAAAATGTACAAACATACTAAGAAAAACAATGTCCCATGTAATCATCATTTCTCTGTACAAAAATAATCATGGTTAACATCTTGGTGAAAGTTCGTAATTAAAAAGCTGCTTGGAAGATGCTGTGAGCACTGCAGTCCTTCCTGTCATTGTGCCATCCTGCACCCTGTTTTGAAAAGCTGAATTGCTTCTAAATCATTCCAGGAATAATGATTCCTTTTCTCAAATGTCTATGGAGGCGAGTCCATTGGCAGTCATTTCTGGTTTCACACAAATGTAGAAGTTAGGAAACTTTTTGTGTAGCTGCTATGCACTTAGCCAGGCAGAGGGTTTGGATTCTACTTCCAGCTCTGCCATGTCTTTACCCACAGGATGTTTTGGGTTCAGGGCATCACCACCCCCACCTCTTTCCGGCCTGGAACCCTCTGAACCCTTATCTCTATTATCCTTGGTTTCTCAACCTACCCAACCTCTGTTTCCCAGCATTTCAAATCATCAGTAGATCAGCAGGGTTGGTATTTGGAGAGAGGGGGGTGGTGATAAAATCATTTATTATGAAACTGAAGAGATAGTACAGGAAATATACCCTCATCTGGTTGCTTGACTGGCCCAGGTTCAAATCTCAGCACTGCCTATCATCCCTGAACCACCATCAGAGGTCACTCACTCATACAATGTCAGGAATAAGCACTGAACATGGCAGAGTGTGGGTCAAATTTCCTTCCAGCACCCCCTCCTCAATAAAACATTTGATTACTTATTAGGCTTCATTTTTTACATTTTTAAATTTTCTTTTAAAGTCTTATTTAAACACCACAATTTACAAATACAGTGGTTTGGGGAATTTAATGTTTCAACACCTATCCAACTACCAGTGTGTGATCTTACCTTCACCATGGTTTCCCACCCACCTAGTATAAGTTCCATTTTGTATTTTTTTTTCTTTTCTTTTTTTAAATATTATTTAAACACCATACTTTACAAATAAGGTCATTTCAGGAATTCAGTGTCCCAACACCAATGGGACCTTCCCTCCATCATTGTCCCTGGTTTCTCACCCACCCACCCAATAAATGTTTCATTTTTCTTTTACGCAGATTTAGGATTGCAACAAAGAAGAGTGAAAGATGCAGAGGTTTCTCTTATATCTCTTCCTGTGCCAAAAGCTTCAGCCTCTCCCACTCTCAAAATACCATCCTAGAGTAGAAGATTGGATAAATCAGTGGCTTGGTACAAAAAACCATTTACTGCCAAAAGGCCACATTTCACATCAGGACCCATTCTGTGTGGTGTAGAGTTATTGGGATTTTACAGGTGTAGTAATGTGTAATTATCATAGTAGCATCACACAGAGCCACCCTTAAAGTTCTTTATATTCTGACTGTTCACCCTCCTTTCTCCCTGATCCCAAAAAAAATCACTCTCTCATTTTCATAATTTTGACTTTACCCCAGGACGTAATGCCATTGGAACCATATAGCCTTTTACAAGTTTGTTTCTTATATACTGAATCATGGGCATTCAATTTTCTGTCAGGTCTTTTCCTGGCTGGTGGCTACTTTCTTTTTACTTCTTGACAGGCCCTTTACTCTATATACCAGGAATTAAAATTTTTGTCCATAGAAAATAGTGGGTAGAACATTTTGGTTGTTTCCTTCCATGTTTTGGCATCTGTGAATGTGGAACTGTGAAAATCTGTGTGCAGGCTTGTCTAGATGTGCACTTTCAACTTACTTGGTAAAATACCAGACAGTGTATTGGCTGGATAAATTTTATTTTTTGCAATAATTTTGCCACATCGTCTTTCACAGTAACCAGACCATTTCTCATTCCTTCTGGCAGTGAATGCAACTTTCTACTTCTCTATATCCCTGCCAATATTTGGTACCAGGGTTTGAGATCATGGCCCATATTATGGGTGTGTAAGGTTATCTAATTGTTTAAATAAGTGATTCCCTCTTGACACATGATACGAAACATCTTTTCATATGCTTTGTTTGCTATCTGTGTACCCTTTTTTGTGATGCACCTCTTTGGGGTTTTTTTTTACATATCCTTTTAATAATTTGGCTATTTTTTTTTCATTCTATACCGATAAGTTTAGTGTCTTCTCATTTAAAGTTAAGTGTTCTTTGCATGAGTCCTTTATTAGATTTGCCTTGTTGAAATTTTTCTTCTCATCTCTGACTTGTCCTCCAATTTTCTTGAGCTCAGTGACTTTATTTTATTTATTATTTTGGTTTAAAGGCCACACTGTTTGTTCTCAGGGTTTACTACTGGTAGGCTCTCAGGACCATAGGAATTAAACCCAGTTTATCCTGTGCAAAGCAAGGACCCTACCTACTGTACTATAGCTCTGGCCTGAAATCATAAACTTTTAAACACTGAAGATACCTTGTATTCTCTAAGGATCCTCTGGATCACTGAAGGTTGAGAAAATGGAACAGACATGGAGAGACCAAGTGTGTTGTCACCAGCCCCTGCTCCTTCATTTCCTCCCTTAATCAGAGAAAATTTATTTTATCATATATGAAGATTTCATACAAAGATTATGTATTTTAAATCTCAAAATACTTAAAGAATCATTTCATTAAATGAGCTAAATATTCGTTTCTAATTCTCGGTTCTGGAATTCTGATCTACTGTATTTTCCAGCACATAAGATGACTTTTTAACCCATGAAAAACTTCTTTAAACTCAAGGGTCATCTTATACGCTGTTATACAGCATGCTGATACCCTCACTTCAGGAACAAATTATCCGCCCCGCTCTTACAGCCACATCCTACCCAACTGCCAGGCATCATCATCTAACTCATCTTTCAGGGCACACAGAGGAGCTGAGTTACCACGTGCTGCATCCCATCCAACCGCCGGGTGTCATCACTGGTATTCAACTTTCCAGTGTTCAAACCCTATATTTTAACTGGAAAAGTAGTGGGGACATCTTATACCCTGGAAAATATGGTACTCTTTTTACTATGTAATATAACCTTTCTCTCCTGCAGGATAAATAAGATACATCGAATAAAGACAGGTGACACTTTGGAATATTTTCTCTGTGCTGTGGAATACACCTAAATAATACTGAAATTTCTACGCACAGGGATAATTGCAGCAGGCACTTACCTCTCCAATGTTCAGTTTTGGCACCAACTTCTTTTCAAATTAATCAGGATTATCGACCATTTTAGTTTATAATCTTGGAAGAAGGAGAGATGTTTATGAAAATTTGTGGCTCTGAAAATAAAAGAAAAAGCACAGCCTCCATCCTGAGTGACCAGCTCTGTGCATCCCAGGACATCTATCCAATTTGAGATGATTCATATATGAGCATTTGGTCCTTAACATAATTTGAAGATGTCATTGTTTCTGTATATGAGGCTAAATCAGATGAATAATAAACATTTTCTTCATACAAATACTGATTATTGATCAAGTGATAGATACTGAGGTGCTATTTTTTATCATTTTATTGATACGCTGCCCACTCCAGAGAAATTAATATTGGCAACATAGGAATTTCCAGAAAAATTTGCAACACTTATTAAATCTTGCTGTGATGTTAAAGAAATATATCTATAATTGAAACACTGTAAAAAATAGAAATAACATGAAGATACCGATCATCAATCCAGAAATCAGCTTAACAACCACACATGTGTCTATAATTCTAGTTGTGGACCCCTAAATTGACTCTAAATTTTCTATGCTAGGATAAAGCAAAGAGAACATATTCCATCCTTGCAGTTACTAGATTTAATGAAAATAAATAAAACTAGACTTACTGAAATAAATAAAACTAGACTTCACATGAAAACTTGAAAAGTTTTCAAAATGGAAAAAGTAAATCTCTACAAAATTTATTTCTCGTAGATGGTTGTTACCATGAGGCACTCAGGGTGTCTAATTTAGGAGAGCAGTTCTGTGGGGTTGTAATTAGCTAAAGAGTCTCACATTTTAAAAATGGTTAGGAAAACAGAATCTTTTCTTAATTTTTTGTTGAGACCATTATGAATTACAAGTCCTTCATAGTTGAATTTTAGACATACAGTGACAGTGAATTAGGGCCGTTCCCATCACCAGTGTTGACCTCCCTTCACTAAAGTTCCCAGCATAAAAAGAGAATAGAATATTATAAAAGTTAACTGTGTACAGTATCCATAGGATGAATTCAGGTGTCTTGCCATCATAAAGAACGTGGCTGACGGGACTAGAGCAATGATACAGTGGGCAAGGCACTTGCCTTGCATACAGCAGAGCCAGAACTACCCCAGCGTTCCGTACAGTCCCAAAGTCTACCAGGAGTGATTCCTAAGAACAGAGTCATGAGTAACCTCTATGGACCACTGGGTGTAGCCCCCAAACAAAACAAGAATGTGTCTCAAGGTCTAGTAAGCAGAAAAACTCCTGCTGTAGTGAAATGATATGTCATCTCAAGATATATCAGATCTGAAATCTGGTCTCCCATCAACTGCTCTGGGTCACTTTCTCCTCGCAG
>PVKC010043857.1:0-11638 GCA_004027635.1 Crocidura indochinensis | reverse complement strand
TATAAAGATCACTGTAACCTCACATCTCATTGTACAGACATACAAGGTCGAAATTACACACCAAATGCCTCATAGCTAGTAAATGATGGAATCAGATTAAAACCCTGTTTCTTGATTAAATTTAGTGGACTTTTCCTCCATCTTGATATGCAATTGTTTTCATCCATTAATTCAACATGAAATATTTATTCAAAACCAATCATATGGCAAGCAATATTCTGAGTGTTAAAAAGGGCAAGGAACAAAATATTTTACATTCTAGTGGGAGAAAATAGCAACATTCAGATTAGTATATATATATACATTCTAATATATATTATATATATATGTATATATACACACACAATTTATCAGGTAATTCTAAGTGCCTCAAAGACAATAAAGGTTGGGAGAAAAAGTTAGTTAAGAATGGTCAGGAATATTTTCTCTGGGGTGATATTAAATAACAGCTAACTGAAGTGAGGCAGCAAGCCACACAAACAGCTAATGGAAGAACTTCCAGGCAGAAAGCAGAGTGTGTACATAGTTCAGGAAGACCGAAAGACTTAGTGTGCTGGGAGAGGGCATCGAGGTAGGGCTGGAAACAGTGAGGTCTGAGGCCAGAGAGACCACCAGAGGCTTTCATCTGGGGAACAATTTGAACTTACTCCTTACTTAGATTTGTTTAAATGGTTTATTTTCCTATTAGGTGAATAGAGTGAAGCAAACAGACAATGGGAGTTAGGAAGATGTATCTTCCTAAAGTATGATTTAAGTTTCATGTAAGGCTTTTTATTTGTTTTTTCTTACTACAACCTCTAAACCAAAAATACTACTTTGAACACTGCTGGTATAATATATATGTATGTATTATATATACTTTAATATATATTTAAATTAAATATATATTTTAATATATACATATATAAATAAGTTGAATAAATGGATATCTAAAAGATGAGAACTAGGAAAATATTGATAGTGACTTGTATTAGAATAATAGCAAAAAAAAAAAAGATAGCAAGAAGGATCTGAGCGATAGCATAGCCATAAGAGGTATTTGCCTTGCAAGTGGCCAACTTGGATTCGATTCTTGGCACCCTATCTGGTTGAAGCCCAACAGTAGTGATTCTTGAGTGCAGAGCTAGGAGTAATCCCTGAGCACTTCTGGGTGTAGCCTAAAAGCAAAGCAAACAAAAAAGACATAGCAAGAAATGAGTGGATTTTGGTAATGATTTAAAAGTAGAAAGGACAAGAGCAAGCTCAACACTGTATGTGACTACTTGGCAAGAAATCAATAATGATTTCTGTGTTTTCCGTTTAAGTCTCCCTGGTGACAACAAGACAGATTCCGGAAAACAGTTTGGGTAGGATAAAGTACAATGCTATTCTATCTTTCTCTGAGCTGTATGTTGACCTTTTAGAGAAATACATTGGATCAACAGTTGAAGAAGTGTCTGGGCCTCAGGACAGAGATTCAAAATAATCGCCTTAATGAATAGTATTTAAAACCATTGAATATGAGATTATCTAATGAACAAATACAAATGAAGAATTAATGAGTTCATAGGAACTCAACAGCATCCCCATATTTTCAAGTAAGTTGTGAAAAAAATAATCAGTGCTTTTAAGGATTTTTTTTCCAGAGTACTATAGGCTCAAAAAGACAAAGGAGGTGAAAACTTTTTGAAATTGAGCTGTCCTGAGGAACCAATTAATGTAAGTGTGTTTCAAGAGGAAAATGTGATTAGCTGTTTCAGTAATTTTGAAAAGGTCAAATTAAAAACTGATAATTCGCTCAGTTATTTGTCCACACTAAAGTCACTGGAAATTGTGTTTCCTGTACAATTAAGTGGTCTAATTTAACATAGTTATTTCAAGTGAAAAAGATAAAATTTAGGGAAGATAAACAATATGTATAAGAAATTCTCAATAAAAAAGAATAGAGAAAATCAAGTATTAGAAAGAGAAAGAAGAAATAAATCAAAAAGAGGTGATAAAAGAAGACATATATTTGGTTATTATTATTATTATTTTTGTCAATGAGTCATTATGACAGATTATGTGTTGATAGTAAGGTCCAATAGAAATTGTGACATTGGTATAGTAATCAAATGGAAGAAATAAACTATGAGAGAATAGTCTGAGTGAAATAAGAGGAACTAGAATTACAGACAAGTATAGGACATTATTAGACAGAAGGCATAGCTAATGGATGAGAAGAGATGCAGATATTTGTTTATATTATTAGATAGTAGGGAAAGGAGGAATTCTTATTCTGTCACTTCTTTTTAAAAATAGGGGCCGGGAGGTGGCGCTGGAGGTAAGGTGCCTGCCTTGCCTGTGCTAGCCTAGGACGGACCGCGGTTCGATCCCCTGGTTTCCCATATGGTCCCCCAAGCCAGGAGCGACTTCTGAGCGCATAACCAGGAGTAACCCCTGAGTGTCACTGGGTGTGGCCCAAAAGCCAAAAAAAATAACTATAAATACTAACAGCTTAAATTAGGGAATTAGAAGAGTTGATTGATGGGCTGGGGAGATAGTACAGGGGTTAAAGTGTTTGCCTTGCTTGCATCTGACCTAGGTTCAAAACCATAGGTCTTCAATATGGTCCCCAGTGGTCTGCTAAAAGTGATCCTTGAGCACAAAGTCAAAGAGTCAGGAATAGATCCCCGATACCATTACACCATTGCATGTGGCTCCAAAATAGTGTGTGAGGGAGAGACAGAGAGAGAGAGAGAGAGAGAGAGAGAGATGGAAAATGTTGGGGAATAATAACAACTGGGGACTTTGGTGGTGGGAAATGTGCACTGGTGAAGGTATGGGCAGTGTTGGAACATTGTATGACTGAGACTCAGTCATGAAGAACTCTGTAATTATATCTCAGAATGATTAAATAATAATTATTAAAATTTAAAACTAAAAATACAAATTTAAGTTAATGGTGAAGGTGAGGAAATAACTACAGATTATCACGATGCTAAAAATATCACAGTCACAAATTGGAATAAGGACAGAGGGGGAAAAATCAAATACCAAAATATGAAGGCCACTTTACAGAGCATGTGTGATTAGTTAAGGGAAAGTGGGATTGCTAAGAAGTAGTAGATGTCTTGGACAATTTAAGCTTTGCCAGACATTAGGAAGAGAAGAACATCAAGTAGAAATGGAAAAATATTATATACTTCAAGAACAAGAAATAACAAAGGTAACAAATTATTTTTCTAAAAAAATAAAGTACTTGTCACTTAACTCTGTTAGTTCTTCCTCTTGAATAGCTCATAATAAAATAATTTGGCAAGTAAACACAGACCTGTGAGTATTATGACAATTATACATTAATACATCCTGTACAGTACAAAAGATTAACTTAAGCTGAAGTAATTACTTAACAATAATAATGGTATTAATGATGGAATTATGTGTTCTGTCTGAGTGCTTAAGAGCTTAGCTGGAGAGTCTGTTCATTTAATGTGGAACATTCAATTATATCTCCACTCTGATAGATGTTTTCATTGTTGTTTTTTGGGGAGTGAGGGATTGAATTATATTTGGCGATGCTCAAAAACCACTCTGGTCCATGCTCAGAAGGCCACTCCTAAATATATTTGGGTATCCTATGATGGCAATGATCAATATGGGAACTTTTTAGCACAGTGCATTGAAAAGGTAGTTATATTTTTAATTAATTTTTATGTAAGAATTTAGTTAATACCATTTTTCTGTATCTTATGTTTTAGAGTGATTCAAATTTTTAACTTATATGTAGTTTTTCTTTTTTTCCTAAAGCACCTCAAAAGCACATAAGTACCAGCATTAAGAGGTCCAAAGAAGGCAATATAAATAGCCTAACAATCCGAAACCATATTTGGTTTCAGGACAACAAATTTCAGACTGATTTTCCATATCAATTCATAAGAGATAGAATTAGTTCTCCTGCCCACCCATCACACACACACACACACACATTCACACACATTGTGCACAAACATTCAGAATCTATTTAAGCTGATTTAATAGAAATATCTTAGATTTTTTTTCTCATAGTTTTAAAAACTAAGAATTCATATCATGATCCATTATGGTGAAACTCCAGTGGAGGGATTTATTTTTATTTTTATTTTTATTTAACAAATTGTGGTTTACAAAGTTATTGACAGTTGGGTTTTAGGCATACTATATAATTTTTTTGGGGGGGTCACACCTGGCAGCGCTCAGGGATTACTCCTGACTCTATGCTCAAAAATCGCTCCTGGCAGGCTCGGAGGACCATATGGGATGCCGGGATTCGAACCAATAACCTTCTGCATGAAAGGCAAACACTTTACCTCCATGTTATCTCTCCGGCCCTGCATACGATATTTTAACACCAATATGACCACCAGTGTCAAATCCAATTACCAATGCTCATTAATCCATCATCCCTCACCCTCCAACAAGCCACATTGCCCCACCTGTGATCTTAGCAGGTACATTAAAGTTTCATGGTTTCAGCTTAGATCTCATATTTTCAGTGTTGTTGAGTCTGTGTTTGATTGTATAGCTATATCAGTCTCCCACATTCACACTATAAATATACTATTACTTCTGCATTGATTTTTTTCTTTTATATCTTAAGCTGTGGGATCAAATGTGATCTAAGAATTACCTTTACTGCACTACAGTTCCGAATGCAATTGTTTTATATATATATATATATATATATATATATATATATATATAAAACAATATAAAACCACAGACAAGTGAGATCATCCTGTGTTTGTCTTTCTTTTTCTGGCTTACTTGGCTTAACATGAAATGTTCCAGTTGCAAACATATTTTAGAAAACTACATGATATCATCATCATTTCTTGCAGTTGTATAAGATTCCATTGTGTAAATATACACCACCTCTTCATGATCTATTTATCTGTGGTCAGACTCTTAGATTGATTCCATACCATAACTATGGTACTCATTTCAGCAATGAATAATGGTGTGCAGCTGTCCTTTTGAATGAATGTTTATAAGTCTTAGGATTAGATACCCAAAAGTGGAATTGCTGGGCTATGTGAAAGCTCAATTGTAAGTTTATTTAGAACTTTCCATATTGTTTTTCACAGGGGTTAAACAAGACAACATTCCCACCAGCAGTAATAAGTGTTCTTTTCCCCATATTCCCATCAGCACAGATTGTTCTTACTATTTTCAATATGTACCATTTCCACTTATGTGATCTTGATTTTGATTTCTCTAATGATGAATGGTGCCTTTTGGTGATCCTTTCTGCTTATTCTAAGAATTATCTGTTTATTTCCTCTCCCAATTTTTATAGGATATTTCAATTTATTTTTGTTAATCTTTGTTAATGCTTTACATATTTTGTATTATAAGCCCTTATCTGGTGTTTAAGGTGAATATTTTTTGCCATTCAGTTAGATGTCATTTAGTTTTAGCCCATTTTTGTTTATTTTTGATTTTGTTGCCTTTGTCAAATCTTGGAGCATTCTGCTTGTATTTTCCTCAGTGTACTTTATAGTTTCTGATCAGATCTCGAACTCTTTGATCCACATTTCATTGACCTTTGTAAGGTGTGTGATAAGTATCAGGTTTCAATTTCTTACATGTAATTATCTAGTTTTCTCAGCACCATTTGGTGAAGAGGCTATCTGTACTTCATTTTATGTTCTTGGTTCCTTTATAAGAAATTAATTGTCATATATAGAGAGTTTTGTCTTTGGATATTTGATCCTGACTCTTTGTTCAGGGACTTATCTTTATTCCTGTACCAAGCAGTTTTAACCTCCTTAGTTTTATAATAAAGTTTCAAATATGAAGATACCTCCACATTTTTTATTTTTCAATATAGCTATTAGTAGTCTCTTCTGATTCCATACACACTTAATTGCTGTCTTTTTCAGGTCCTTGAAGAGTGCCATATAAATTTGAATGAGATCGCATTCAATTATATTATAGCTTAGGTAGGATATATGTGTGCAGGTATCGCTTCAGTAATGGGATATAAGGGAAGAGATATTCCCAGGGGCAGAGTGTAATGAAAAATTTGTTCTAGGTATAAATGAAATATTATTTTATGCAAACCACTCTGTTTTATTGGAAATTTCCTTAATTAGATCACCCAAAATTTTTAAGAAAAAATAAAAAATGGAGTAGCAGCAACATGTTCCAGATCACCACATATATTATGGCATAATTTATTGAGACTTTCCCCCATAAAAAGCAGATTTTATACATTTTTTATTGATAACCACTTGATAAAAGCTTATAACTATATTACATTGTAATTATTTTATATGGTATATATGTATATATCATATATATGGGTATGAGTTTGTATAACTAAAGAATGACACATGACTCCAGGTAAGACAACAGAGATTGTGAAGTTTTTTAAACTGGTTTGCGCTCCTTTTCTCTAAACCTCTGCACCCTTTTGCATGATTTCTATGCCCCCTTCGGAAATTAGATAATAGTTTGGAATTGTGCATTTGCAACAGATTTGCTCTGACCATGATTCTGACTTTACAAAAATAGATTTCTTCTATGAGTCATTTAATAGATATAAAATATCAGGACTAAAGTTATATTTGGTTCACTCCATACAGTCAAGCTGGATTTGAGATTTTTGATTAACTTCTAAGGGACTAGAAAAACAGCAGCCAGTCAAACTCAACATTTTTAACTATTCATATTGTAAGACTAGCCATATCCTCTTCTGGTTTTTATTGTTTTATCCTTTATTCCTTTTCTCTGCCTGTCTTATCACTTCTGCAAATATACCTAAATGAGACTCCCTGAAACCACCAATCTATCAACAACTTCTCATTCCTCGTAAGGCAAATAAGCTGTGGGCAATCAGCACCAAATGGCAGGACAGCTCCTTTTCCTGGGGCTTCCGAGCTCTATTTTCAGTAGTGGTTTTACTACAGGGCTGATATTGGTAACTAAGAAGTTTTCTAATCTATCCTAAAAACCAACAATAGTGACATTTTAATAGCAGATACTGGATAAGTTGATATGTTTCAGTGCTCTCAAACTCTACTAGGAGAAAGAGACTCAAACATTTGATTATAGTCCAAACCAAAGACTCCACTGACATCTTCTAATACAATAATATATCCAAAATATATTGGGATACTCTTGGAATCTAGATAAGATAGGAAAGGAATAACTACCTCTTCATTAACATTCCAAAATACAACCTTGTCTAAAGGGAAGATGTGAGGGTTACGTCCCTTCTTTCAGTTCTTTAAAATATACTGCTGAAGTATGTGTAAACTTTGAAAACACTCTGTGTCTGCACTGTTGAGGGAAACCTCAGAATATCAAGCTAGAAACTCTAGAGTAATTTGAGCATATGTCCTGGCATGTTTTATGACACCACTCAAATTCTCTGAGACATTTTAAGGAAACTTTGTGTTTCTCTCTCAGATTTATAAGTGCTCTGGAGATATTACAAAAAACTAAATTAGATAGTGTTTTAGAAGTCAAAGTACATTACATTTGGTTCAGGGAATTAGTTTGGCCTGGGGAAGTTTAGGAACGAATTAAAGCTCTTAAGATTCTCAAAGGTACTCTTAAAAAGTACTCTAGTTTGAGAATTCTTGTATAGAGTTGTAACAAAACAGTAACTAGATTATCCAGGCTAATTCTTCTAATGCACAAAAAGTCTATAGCCTATGTAAATGGCATTCTATAAATTTATCTTTTATTACCAGCGTGATAAAACCCTGGGAAAAGTTTTCTCAGTTTCTCTTGTTTGATTTTTGTAGGTGTATTTTAGGAGGAATATGGAAAAAACACAGCTGAAGCTCCTATGATTTCTTTAAAAAAACTTTCTGAAGCAACTGGCTTTCAAAGCTGTACAACTGGTGGGATGTCTGACTTACACATGGCAAACCCATGCTCTATAGCCACCATCCCATATGGCCCCCCAAATTTGCCAGGAGTAAATTCTGAGTTCATAACCAAGAATAAGCCCTGCCCACCACAAGATAGTTCCACCCCATAAAAGTAAAATTTTACATAATAAAATAATTGAATTTCCCAGATTCAACACATTTAGCTAAGAAGATGCCAGGACTAAGTTATATAATATTATAACTATATTGTGATAATAACTATATCATAAGCAATAGAAGATTAAAATAAGCAATATTAATTTCAATGATTATTTAAATAACATTAATTTACATTTTAGAGGCATTCATAAAATGAGACTTTAGATTCAGCCACTGAAGATAATGAAGTGAACAGGTTCAAAAACTTTTATATTAGTGGAACAATAAAATAGGCCTTAGGACTGGAGAGATAGCACAGAGGTACAGCGTCTGCCTTGCATACAGCCAATCTAGGAAGGACAGTGATTTGAATTCTGGCATTCCATGTGGTCCCCTGAGACTGCCTAGGAGTAACCCCTGATCAGTGCCAGCTGTGACCCCAAAACAAAAATAAATAAATAATATAGGCCTTGTCTAGTCTTCTCTAGGTGGAGAGAAGATATATTTTTAACATTTTCAGGAGCCCCTAGGAACCTCTTACTCTGGACTTTCCTGCCCATGGCAGATAACAATTTATAAAAATATTTCTGCTGGTAGATCATGCATTTATTCAGTAATTAACAGTATATGTTTAACTGTGAGCAACAACTATGAGCATCAATAGTTACCTAAAAAATTTGTGAATTCTAAAATGTGCGTGGAACTAAAACATAGTAAATTCTCATAAATGTTTATTTAATATCTATCTATACACTTTATAATTTTGGGAAATATGGTTTAACAGTAGCAAAGGCTTCAGAATATACAGATTTAATATTCCAAATATTAAAGTGTATTTAAATGGTTCATTTAAAGTGCCAGCAGGATAGTCAGGATATATCTGAAATTTGTGAAAGTAAATATTCTGGGAGCTTTTTCCAATATGACTAAACACATCAAATATAATATTATAAATATACATGTATATATGTTATAAATTCATTTTTTTATTTTACTATATGCTTTTGTTTTGGACCACAGGGCTTACTCCTGGCTCCATGCTCCATGCTCAGAGGTCCTGGTGATGCTCAAGAGAACCATGCCAGGAATTGAATTAAGACTGTCTACATACAAGTCAAACATCTTATTTGGTTTACTATCTCCCAGACACATTTTAGTAAGTATTATTGAGATAACAGTTAAAAATGTATAATGCAGAAATATAATTCACCACTAGTATTCATTATTTCATAAAAAAAAGCACAAAAAAATCTCATTTTCTAATATCATCATACAATTGACTCCCTTTCCCAGTTCAGCCAAGTCCTGTATTCTTTTTCTCCTGGTAGCCAACAATCTGTAGACTCCTTTTTGATGTAGCATCCTGTATAGTTCCTGTATCGTGCATCTGAATATCTTTTTTTTTTTGTTTTGATTTTGGGGCCACACACAGTGATGCTCAAGGGTTACTCCTGGCTATGCGCTCAGAAATCACTCCTAGTTTGGGGACCATATGAGACTCTGGGAGATCAAATCAAAGTCTATCCTAGGTTAGCACGTGCAAGGCAAATGTCCCACCGCTCTGGCCCTGCATCTGAATATCTTAATTAATATTTAATTTAACAATTATTACACTTAGCACTATCCTATCTCTATAATATATCTATAAATATTTATACCATTTGGTCTATGATCATTAAACCCAAAATTATAGAATTAGGAAAAGAATTGAATTGGCCTGGATCAGAAGAAAGTGCGTAGTACTGCCTCAGTTGTCTGGGTCATGACTTGAGTAATTTCTATTGTGCTAATATTGAGAAGCCAGCCTATTGTCAAAGATCTTAGTGAACTGAAGTTCAAGAAAATGCTTTAAGTAAACATGCTGAATGTGAATATTCATTACTAGATAATTGATTACTATAATAGATTTTCCATATAATATCATTGAAAAAAGATCTCTATAACTTTGAGGCATCCATAGAGTAAAATAACTATAGTTTACTACATATATTTTTTATTAAGTCCTTAGTCTCGGCCTGTATATTAAATTAAGTTGACTGATAAACATATTTCCTAAATATTCAAGCGATGTCACTGAACTTTTATACATATAAAACCTTACCATTAGACTGACCACATTGTGAAGCCAGAGCAATAGCACAGTGGGTAGGGCATATACTTTCACTGGACAATCCAAGACCAACCTGAGTTTAATCCCTGGCATCCTATATAGTCACCTCAAGCCTGCCAGGAGTAAATTTTGAGTGCAGAGCCAGGAGTAACCCTGAGCATTTTCGGGTGTGGCCCCCACACAAAACAAAACAAAACAAAAAATAATTTTTTTTGCAACAGAGGTGGGATATGTTCCAGAAAATGTTGGGAGTAAGTTACACAGTCAAATAGCTGAATAAGGACCTCTATTTCCAAGAATTTTCATTGATGTTTACTATCTGAAGCTAAACAAAACATGGCATTTTCGTATCTAAGCTACTTCATCCTTGAAAAGTCATAAATTTTTTACAGTGTATGGATAGAACAAGTGAGCAATAATGAACCTCTAATTTTACTAAGAAATGCTTAAATTCCTGAAAATACCCCTAGAAGGCAAAGCTTTTCCTTTATAATTATAATTTCTTTATAATTATAATGTATGACCATTTTCACTTTCCATATAACTTACATAACATATATGATATAAATTCTATATAACACATATAACATAAATTCTTTATAAAATTACTATATGTAAAAAAGTGTCTTTTGTGTTTTGCAACTTTAAGCTTCCTATAAACTGAGACATAATGAGGAAGTACAATATGATTCCAGAAAAAGTCTTGGCAAAAGCCAGTGAACACATCTGTTTATGTTAGTGTGCAATGGTCAAGTGATACCCAAACAGATTTTATGTCTAGTTTAAGTTCCTGAGCCACAGAACTTCATATAGTAGGCCTAAAGACATAGAGGTAAGTTATAAAGCCAGAGCTGCAATTTAACTTCTTAGTTAATTCAAAGAAGAATGATATGCTGGGGTGGAACGATAGAACTGCTGTAAGGCATTGCCTTGCATGCGGATGGAACCTGGTTTGAATACTGGCATCCCATATGGTCCTCTGTGCCAGCCAGGAGTAATCCCTGAGTGCTACCAGCTGTGACCCAAAAAACAAACAAACAAAAAACAAGAATTGCATATTTTTACAATCTGACAGATCTAAGAAACTTACTGAAAAATTAAAAGTGAATTTTGAAAGACCTACAAGCCAATTATTAATTAATACAATAATTGAAGTTTCATAATTAACATTCAGATAAGTGGCATATGAAAATCAGCGCTTACATAGGTCATGTAACTCAGGTAACTAGAGGTTAGCAAATACAGATTGAACTTGTTGCATGGTTCTGTTATACATCTCTCTCATCCTTTTCCTGAGACAAGCAATATTCTGAAAATGTTCTTCTCATTAATATAGAAAAACCACACGAGAACAAGTAAATACACATAAAGTAGCTTAGTGTCTAAACTTAGAACTGGTATATCAGACTTGCAGTGATACTATCAGCCAGTGCAATCATCACCCCAAACAAAAAAATAAAAAGACAAACTATATTTGTTTGGTGAATGAACATTGGTCATCATCTAAGAAGATGAACTTAGAGAAGAAAAACAATATATTTTTCTA
>PVKC010043856.1:0-11695 GCA_004027635.1 Crocidura indochinensis | reverse complement strand
AAAAATCAACTATCAGTCCCTTAGAGTTAGACATTTTGATAGTCAATTGTGTGAGTGTATGTTGTTATCTATATTTCATCTATATGTTTTCCATGAACAAATACAATGAAAACCTTGATCACAGAATGTTTTCTGTCCTTCTTGGGATTTCAATTTTAAAACAACTTCAGAAGTAGAATTTGTTATTCTGGCAAAGGTTCTAGAAATAGACAGTTCCTGTTTGGATGTGGCTGCCATGATGAGACTGGAGAAAAGAACTGGAAAAAGAAAGTACCTAGTAGTCCCTGTTTTAGACTGTGTCCTAGGTTCTTTGCCAAAATGTTTTCTCACTTTATTCTAACCAAAAATAATTCCAGGCAGTATGGACACTCTATTTGAAGAGAGAAACATTATGGCTTAGAAAATTAAGTAACTGGGGCCGAAGTGAGGGCATGGGGGTAGGGTGTCTGCCTTGCACGCACTGACCTTGGTTCAATCCCCCAGCATCCCATATGGTCCCAAGCCAGGAGCGATGTCTGAGCGCAGAGCCAGGAGTGGCCCCCAGCACCACCGGGTGTGGCCTGAAAAGCAAAGAAAGAAGAAAGAAAGCTAATTAATGAAACACAAGTAGTTCAACCAGCAGTCACGATTTGGCTTATGCTCTTTTTAACTCTATCATAGTGCTCCCCACCCAGAGGGCAGTTTCCATCATGTAATTGAAAAGCTTTCTTCCAATGATCATAGTTTGTCAGAGTTCTAATAACCTCTGAAGAATATCAAGACAGGGACAAATTATAGTTTTTTCTCTCTCTTTGCTCTGAATCAAAAAATAAGAGCGGCCTTTATCATGTAGTAGGCATAAGTTATAAAGATTATACTCCAAGAAAGTATGAACAATATTTCTCACTTCTGTTGATGCTTCCTAATTACCACTATATCCAATAGGAAGCTTCCTTTTATTCATCTTTTCTGTTAATATTTAGGAGTGTTCTCTCTCCTTTGTCCTCCCCTTTGTCCTTTTCTCCAACTTGAATGTTGTCTCAGATAACTGTTATTACTCTACTGATGTTTTTGTCTTTCTACCAAAAAAAATCTAAAGCTTGTTTAGGCTTTCCACTTCCTCCTCCTTCAGTTTTTGGGGATTATATTTTTCCAGAAATCTGTCCACAAAGGAGTTTTTATTGAGAAAAATTATGGAAAGAAGTGAGAGAGAAGATAAAATGTTTAAGAATGAACCTGTGTTTCTCCAGAGTGAAAAACGAAGAGAATGACGGTGAGGAGAAGGTTATACCCAATTTTTTCAATGTGATTTGTCCTAAAGTTCTTTCCAAACATGAATGTTAATCTGCACATTCCCTGAGGGAAATCCTTAGCCTCTTGATTTTCCTTTAATATTTGATAGCCTTCTCCTTTTCTGAGGGGTTAACCTTCTCTGGATGGTCCCTCAGTTTCTCATCTCCCTAAAGCACAAATTTGTATCTCAATCGTATACAGTATCCATGCCCTTGGGCTATTTCAGGAATTGAAGCAAATTCTTCTGCCCAAGAAACTGGGTGATTTCTTCTAAATTTTGTTATAACCGGCTCATTACCAGGGACCCCATAACCATCTGCCTGCAGCCATTCCTATCCACATGACCATAACATTTTGCTACACGTCCTAATGGAATGTGAACTTAGCCACAATGATACAATGGATTAGCTACATCGCATATTTCAGACTGTGTGCTAGGTAGGTTTTTTGCCAAATTTTTTTCTCTTTGTCAAATTTTTACTCTTCACCCATCTTCAGCACTTCTCTTATTAGAAGAAAATTAGAATGTAAGTAAAATTTTATCATGCATTTTAGGAACTTTCTTAGAGAACCATGTTCAATGGAAAACATTAATCAACAGCTTATCCCTAAAGATTATTTGAGTTACTTTTGAACATCCTCACTTGTTATGTCCATATATCTTAGAACTATTTTATCATGATACTTACCTAGTCAGAATTATTTCCTCTTCCTGTTGAAAGAACTGTCTTAAATAAGATGTCAAAAATATCATACAGTTTCTAATAGCATCAGCTTCATAATTATAAATGTTAATTAGTAAACTACTCCACACTCATTAGAGAAGAAAGAAATCAACTTTGTCTCATCAAATAGTTATTTTAGTGTAATTTAGAGTAATGATAATTTTACAGTTGTTTACATGTTCATCTCACTATACTAGACTTTTGTTTCATAAGAGCAAATACCATGTATGTTTCTCCTAATTCTCCATACCTAACATATTGCTTCAAATATTATAAGATATTAGGTAAGAACTTGAATGAATGAATGAATGAATAAAATCATGAACAAATTTGGAGACTGGTAAAATAAATCTTTTAGGAAAACACAGGTTGAAAATGAATACTTGGGGCCAGAGAGAAGATCATTGGTTCGAATCCCGGTGTCCCATATGGTCCCCCAAGCTTGCCAGGAGTGATTTCTGAGCGTGGAGCCAGGAGTAACCCCTGAGCGCTGCTGAGTGTGACCCAAAAACCAAAAAAAAAAAAAGAAAGAAAATAGGAAAAAAAAGAAAATGAATACTTAAATGAAGGTTGTTTAAATGGACAAGTGTTTTTGAATATTTATAAGGTAGAATTAATAAAGCTACCTAATAATTAATAGGCTAAATAAAGTAAAACATAGAATTAAAGCATTTTGTGGCTTATGTCTTGAGTCATGATGTTAGTTATCAATTTTAGAGAAACAGAAATTTTGGGAATGGGCCAGAGTGGTGGTGCAAGCGGCTAACCTAGGATGGACCACGGTTCCATCCCCCGCGTTCCATATGGTCCCCCAAGCCAGGAGCATTTTCTGAGTGCAGAGCCAGAAGTAATCTGTGAGCACCACTGGGTGTGGCTCAAAAACCAAAATAATTAGGGGTAAATATAATAAAGTTTATTTTGACATTTCAATTAGACTCAATCATATATGTATATTTCTGCAGAAGTGTAGAAGCCCTTACTAAAGGGCTCTAAACTTGGAGTTTAGAAGACTATGTTCTATTCTTTATTTTAACTAGTTTTAGGAACTTTTAAATTTGACATTAAATGTGTGCTTTTCTTTTCTTTAATTCTTAAAATGAGATTAAGTGATCCTCATATACCATATTTACAGTAATATAGCCTTGGATAAAACTATACGGACCATATTTCTGCATAGTAAAACTATTCAGGGACCAGCAGAGGGCGTCATGTTATAAAAGATAGTTTCAGAATCTTAATTTGTAATTGCAAACATGTTTTTTAGGTTTTGTTTTAGTTTTTGTTTGGGGAGCCCACAGCCAGCAGTTTTCAAGATTAACTCCTGATTTTGCACTCAGGAATTACTCCTGGAAATGCTAGAGGTACCAGATGGGATGCTGAGGATCAAATCCCAGTCAGCTGTGAGTAAGGCAAACACCCTATCTCCTGTGCTCCTGGACAATCACGGGCAGTTTAATGCTTAAGAAAATTTTATGCATAATTTTACAAAATTGAATGAAGAGTAAATATTTTAACGTGAATATGTTTAAAAATTTTTTTAATATTATTAAAACAATTAGTAAATTGGCATCCGCATAAGTCTAGCTTCCATCTTTCACCATATCTTCAGATACTCTTGGGGTCTTGGGGCTGTTCACAGCCTGAGGCTAGCTTGGTTGTGTGGACCTGCTAGTTTCGAACTCATGCCCAATAAATAATGCAGTGCTTCTTGAACCAGCAGAGTCGCCCTGGTAGTGCTAGGGATTGAACATAGGGTCTCACATATGCAAGGTATGCACTCCAGCTTTTTGAGCTATCTCCTTGGCCTTATATGGATCTTTTAACATGTAATAAGTCTTCACCATAGTCATATAATCAGAGCAAGATCTATACTGTTGTACTTTTGTACTTTAACAGTTAATTCTGCAAGAGTTTCAAACCTTTAAGTCCTATGAAGCTAGGGGGCACAAAAAGATCAAACCAAAGCCAGATCTTTCATTTCATTTCCTTCAATTCACTGAGTTGAGTTGACCCAATGCCATAAAAAGGCTTTGAATGATTTTGCTGTCAATCAAAGACATTGGACTCAAAGGATATCTCAGTGGCTTAAAACAGCTGCCTTTTTAGCATAAGAACAATAAGTTCTCTCTGTGATGGTACTACGTGCTCTGAGCTTAATCATGGCTGCCATGCTGCTTTATGCTGTCAACTTCCTTGATTTCCGGTTCTCTAAGTGATTTCCAGCTGTCTCACAACGGGAGGAAGGGAAAAGCAACACAACTACAGTGGGGCATCACGTGGCAAGCTCCATTAAAAGAAGTGTGAACACCACAATCAGAGAGTATATTCTGACCATCAATCACCTGTTTAAGCATTACAAAGAACTCCCTAACCAGAATATGCATGAGCACCTCATCTAGAAAAAGCATGCATGCAACACAATTAAAGGAACACAGCCCTCCTTGAGTAAGTCTACAGCTGACTGTGGGAGCACCACAACTTGTTGCATGTCTTTTGCAAGCATCACAACTAAAACGTGCAAGCACCACATCCAGACCTATATGTAACCTTCAGTGATCACAACAACGAAGGGTAGAAGTGGGTGGACGTTTAAAATCAATAATAATGAGGCTAGTGCCCTTTCTTCTGTACTGCTGAGTAATTTGTATACTACACATAGGTGTAACAAAAGATAACTGGATTTGTCTTTAATAATTCTCATCTTGCTCAGAAACTCCCAGCTGCATCAGATGACAGATAGTTACAGGCAATCTAGGGAAAAGATTACAGATTCTTCCAGATACTGGAGAATAGATTACACATTCTCAGCGCCATCCTTCTACTAGTCTTTGTTGGTATTGGCTGCAGTCCAGTTTCTCTACTGCCATATACTGTGAGCAAGTGGTTCCATTTGCCTTTTTAGACATGAAATAGTATCAGTGCTGCTGCCTGTTGATTAATTAATTACTCCATTACTTGTAGATTTTGCTTTTCTTATCTTTAGTAGCTCTATTCAACTTCCAGGCATTAGCTACTAGAGCAGCTGTAATAGTTCGCATGCCCTTCACAAGAACACACTGCTGGGCCAAATGGTGGTCTTACAGAAATAGATAGCAAGGTTGGTTTAGAAATACAAACATTTTATTGGGGAAAGTACCTATGAAAGATAAAGAGAATGAGGCAGGAGTAAGCAGGAACGGTCTTCAGGCTTCATTCTTGGGACAAGAAAGTAAAGAAAAAAGGAGACTTGAACACAAACACACACAAACAAATACAAAACAGGCCTAAGAAATTTTTGGTCAGGTTAATGAGAGAATGTCCACTCTGAGGTTCTGGATTAGAAGAGTCATTTATTTCCTAGAAATAAGACAACTCTAACGTTCTTGTCATGCTACATCCTTGGCTAGTTGCAAACTAAGAAAGTGTGGCTTTGTTTTTTACTGTAATGCTATATTCAATCAGAGTCAGATAATGTGAGGATGCCAATTATGCATCCTGTAAGTTTTCTTTCTAATTTCTCAGGAGGGCATTTCTATAACTGCAACTTTAAGATAAATAGCTAATTTGTAGATAAATAGATGTAGAATATAATTTTCAGTTTATTAAAAGTACTTGAAAGAAAACTTAAAGTAAATTAAGGTAATTAATGGAGACTTTTTTCATGGAAGGAAGAGGGTAGCCCCTATTTGAACTAGAAAAATCCCAGAAGGCCTTTCTAAGGGGATGACACTCCATCAAAGAGGCAACAAACAAAGTAAGCCATGTGAACATTTGAGGAAAATAAAGCATTCTAGGTGGAGGGAATAGTTCATAAAAGGACTTTTAAGTAGAGATAATTTAGTGTTTGTAGAACCAAAATGAAAATCAAAGTGTCTAAAACAGAATAAGTAAGGGGAAGTGTTATGGGAGGTGGAGTGATGTATAAATAGGGGTCTTTGGGTCACCAGTTGAAGTTTGAAGATTTTCGAAAGTGGGATAATATCAGAAGGGATCATGGCTGAGGGATATAGTTAGGACATATTTTGGAAACTTAAACACAGAGGAACAAAATGGGAGAATATAGAATATAGCACAGTATTAATTATGAAGTTTTATTTTAAAATAGAGTAGATATTTTAACCTGTGAACTGCTAAGAGTAGGATCTAGTAAAAAGGGAGATTAAAATAGAAAAATAGGCATAACGTGTGTGGCATAATAAGTCCCATATGAAAGTATGAAAAGACATGGATTCATGCCTATGTGGGATGATTGGGTTTGAACAGGAGTGGAACTCCTCTACTGTGCAGTTAAGGTGCAAAGAGAAAATGAATAAAAACAGAAACAGATAAATGTGTAAGCAGCATTTCTTTTATTGGTGGATCTATAAAAGATGACTCCAAATGGAGAGGGGTGGATGATGAGGCAGAGATTAAACCAGTTGAAAGGGTTGAGGGAAGGAAGAAGACTGATGAAGAAGAGTGCAGCTATGTCAAAGATAATTCTGTGTTGAGGACTCGGTAGGCTTTATAGATAGGAAGGCCTGCTTTGGGTTTTTATCTCTGCTGTTCTGAAGTAGCAGAGATATGGCCAAGTTGACATGATCCAGGAGGATACTTCCTGGGCAGATGGTGCATTTTAGAATAGCTGAAAAATGAAAGGTTGAACAGAAGGTCTAATATTGAACTAGTGTTAAGTGATAAATTTTTGGGAAACGATAAACCAATCACTTCCTTCTTAATTTAATTTAATTTTTTTCACAGCAGCAGTGCTTAGGGTTAACTTCTGGCTCTGCATTAAGGAATCATTCTTGGTAATACTTGGGGACCATATATGGTGATGGCGATCAAATCTGGGTGGGTCATGTGCAAAACAATTGCCCTGCCACCTGATCTCAGAAATTTATAGTTTCTAAGCATCTACCATGTATCAGAGCCACAGGATACAATGTACATTTTCTCAGTTCCATCACTATAAAAGGGGCATAGAATTATCTTGGTTTTTCAGATTGAAAGTATCCGGGATCAGGGACATCCCTGAGCCTGGAGTGTACATTGGGGTGTCATTAACTTTATGATATTATTTAGAGTCTTTACACAAACTGCATGTTTATTATACTTCTGTGAAATAACAGAATAGGCTTATTAGCATACCTTTCTCTGCCTGTATTAGAGGAATATCCCCATTTATAATTATGCTGTTAAGATACCCATATTACTACTTAGAGATTGACTTCATCTAGTTTTGATAACTTTTTCATTGCATTTTATTGCAGAAGAATGTCTCCTTATTTTGCCATTCAAGCTCAAAACTATCTTCTTAGACCTCATGCAATAGTTTCTATGGTCCATATTTTTCTGATTATTTTTTTTAAATTGATTACAGTTTAGGGGGAGAAAAGATAGTACAGTGTGATTGACCTGAGCCTGATCCACAGCACAACATAGGATCCCTGGGGCACTGTCAAGAGTGGCTCCCTTCAAAAATATTATAGTTTAGGTTGTGTGTTTACAATATTGTTAATATTTATATTAATATTTATATTTAACCACATGAAAATGCTGTGACCCACTATCCATTCCCCTGTCTATTCCTCCAGTTCACACCCACATCCAGGAGGTGGGGTAGGAAGAATACAGTACCTTTTCGGAATGGTCTATTACATCCTTTTTACTGGAATCAGGATGGTGTTCCCTATTATTATATCTTTACATCTGACTAACAAAGTCACCACTTCCTTTTAATAAAAGTTTCCCTGCCAGGGCATACCTAAACTTTTAGGGGGGATCAGCCCACCCCAGATGTATCCTCAGATTTTCCTGGTGGGGAGAACTGAAATTACCCCCATGGTATGTCCTTGCAGCTACAGTTTCTGGTAGTCAAGGGCAAAGCCAGAGAGCAGACCCCTGGACTATGGGCTCCTTCCTTTACTTGATCCCTAAAACAATAGAGTCCAGCCCAGGAAGATCAAGTTTCTAGATATTTCCTACTTCCTCCTAATCCTGATTTTGTATTTGAAATGAGCTTGCAAAGAGTTGCCTTGAGTTGTGACCCTCACCCTTGTACCTTAGAATTTTTACAGGCACATCCATAGCTTAGGTATAGTTACTGTTGTAGTTTGCTTTGTGGTTATAATTATTCTTCACCTGTGACTGGCTTACACCTATAAAACCCCCTGTTTGAAAAATAAACTTGTTGGGGCCGGGTGGTGGTGCTGGAGGTAAGGTGCCTACCTTGCCTGCGCTAGCCTAGGACGGACTGGGGTTCGATCCCCCGGTTTCCCATCTGGTCCCCCAAGCCAGGAGTGACTCCTGAGCACATAGCCAGGAGTAACCCCTGAGTGTCACCAGGTGTGGTCCAAAAAACAAAAAAAAGAAAAAAGAAAAATAAACTTGTTGCACTCCTGCCAGAAAAACGTGTTGCCCCACATTCTCTGTGCGTGGTTTCATTATTTTATATTTCATATTTTGCCGTCCTTGCAACCCACTCTCCTTAAAGTGGATTCACTGAAATCTCACTCATGGCTGTAGGACAGAAGCCGCTTACAGCATTTCCCGACTTAATAAGCAAGGAACTTCTCACACTTTAGACAGAAAATTTTAAATACAGTGTCAATCATGACCAGGTTATGAGTGGCTAAGGAAACTGTGGTACATCTATACAATGGAATACTAAGCAGTAGATAGGAAAAATGACGTAATAAAATTTGCCTCTACATGGATGAACATGGAGGCTATTATGTTGAGTAAACTGAGTCAGCAGGAGAGAGAAAGACACAGAATAGTTTCACTCATCTGTGGGTTTTAGGAAAAGTAAAAGACAGTACGGTAATAATACCCAGAGAAAATAAAGATTAGGGCCAGAAAGCCCAAGATATGAAGCTTACCACAAAGAGTGATGATCACAGTTAGAGAAAAAAACTCTACCAACAATTACCATGACAATGACAATGAAAGAAAGAAATAAAATGTTTGTCTCAAAGACAAACAGTGAGTGAGAGGAGAGAAATGGGCAATATTGGTGGTAGGAAAGTTACACTGCTGAAGGATGGTATATTTTCAATTACTGAAACCCATCTATAAACATTTTTGTAACCAGGGTGCTAAAATAAAGAATTCTTATTAAAAAGGAAATGAAAATTGAGGCTTAATTTGCTGCAGAGAAGCTATTTGCTCCCTAAAGAAAAATTATCAAAATATTACAATTAGTAGGGGCAGAGCACTATTACAGCAAGTAAGTTGCTTGCCCTACATATGGTCAACCTGGATTTGACCCCCAACATCCAATGTGGTCTTCGGAGCCCCACCAGGAGTGATCCCTGACAGTCAGGTGTGTCACAAAAAGAACAAGCAAAAATAATTACAATTGCTATTATTTTTCTCAAAGACTAGTATGTACCATGAAGAAAATATGTAATTTTTGGTGTAGAATTTAAAGTTTGTCAATTTTATATTTTTAGCTTTATTTTATGTTTATTGAGTTTATCACATTTATGTGTATTAAGTTTATATTTTAAATTTCTAGCCAGGAAGGTTGATTCTATCAGCAATCTTTAGAGAATCATTACATGAGAATATGGCCTCCAAGTCTATGCAAAGAGTTCCCAATTCCCTTAACATTTACTGAGCTTTAGTATGCAAAATATGTCATTTAATGTTTACAGCTACTCTGTGAGGTAGATACTATTATCTCCATCTCACTGATAATTAAATTGAGACTTGCAATTATTAACCTCAAAATTACCTTTGTCTGTATTGTGAGTCATAATTTGAACTACATGCCATCTTACTCAAAGCACAAATAAAATTAAGCTTTATATCTTTTTTTTATTTTTAACTGAAACCCAACTACAAACATGTTTATAATCACGGTGCTTAAACACGACACTATTATAAGAAAAGAAACTAAAAATAAATCTTCAGTTCATTTTCTTTTTTCTTCTCTTCCTTTTCTTCTTCCTTTCTTCTATTCTTCTTTCTCTTATTCTTCTTCCTCCTATTCTTCCTCTTCTTCCTCCTCTCCTCTTCTACTTCTTCCTTGTCTTTTTCTTTCTCCTCTTCTTAATTTTCTTCTTCCAGGGGCCGGGTGGTGGCGCTGGAGGTAAGGTGCCTGCCTTGCCTGGGCTAGCCTAGGACAGACCACAGTTCGATCCCCCGGTTCCCATATGGTCCCCCAAGTCAGGAGCGACTTCTGAGCGCATAGCCCGGAGTAACCCCTGAGCATCACCAGGTGTGGCCCAAAAACCAAAAAAATTTTTTTTCTTCTTCCTCTTCTTCACTTTCCCCTTTTCTTGTCTTTTTCCTTCTTTCCTTCTTCCTCTTTCTCCACTTCTTCCTCTTCTCTCCCTCTTCTTTTTCTTCTTCCTCCTCCTCTACTTCCTCATCTTCTTTTTCTTCTTCCTCTTCTTCCATCTTCCTTTTTCCTTTTCCCCCTTCTTCCTCTTCTTTTTACTCCTCTTCCTCTTCTCACACTTCCTCCAACTCTTCTTAATATTCTCTTCCTGGGTCTCTGGGACTTCAATGGTTCCTATGCTGTTTCTGTTGAGTTTATCAAAGACTTCTATTTTCATCAGTTCACATTTTTTGAGTAATTTATGTTTTGTCTTATCATTTGCTTTAAGGTTCTTTTCCAATCTCTTCTGCTGTATGGAGTTGTTCTGCATCGCATTTTCTGGCTCAACTGACCCTGTCCTCAGCTTCTGTTACTCTGTTGAAGAGACTTTTCATTGAGGTTTTCATTTTATCTACTGAGTTTTTCAAACCTGTTATTACAGTTTGGAGTTTTCTGAGTTCGATCATTGTGGTCTGTTCAGCTCGATCTATGCTTTAAACTTTATATCTTAAGTGAATTTTTGAAGGACATGAGATGAGCTGCACCAGTGTCTAGACTGTTTTACCCTTTGAACCCCAAAGCTAGAAACCAAGTAATTAATTGCAAACCTGCTTTTACATAAAGGCCAAAATTCTTTCTTTTTTTCTTGTGAAGTATATCTGGTGGTGCTTAGGGTTTATTCCTGGCTTTGTGCTCAGGATCACTCATGGTGGTGCTCACAGATCTATTTTTTTTTGTCAGATCTATTTTTGGTGCTGGGGGTTGAACATGGTCAGCCATATGCAACGTATATATGTCTTGCCTTATATTACTTCTCTGACCCAGATATGCCCAATTCATTTTGATTCTTGAGATCAGTTTTCAAGAACAATATTTTAGCATTAGTGAAGCTACTGGCATGCCATAAAAAGTCCAAATTTCAGGCAAGAAAGATAGTATATGCCCCAAAGGGCATTTGCCTTGCATGCAGCTGGGGACAGTGCAGAGCCAGGTGTGGACCCCAAACTAAACTAAATCCAATTGAAAGTTGAGATTTGGGGGCCCAGAGAGATAGCACAGTGGCATTTGCCTTGCAAGCAGCCGTTTCAGGACCAAAGGTGGTTGGTTCGAATCCTTGTCTCCCCCGTGCCTGCCAGGAGCTATTTCTGAGCAGACAGCCAGGAGGAACCCCTGAGCACGGCTGGGTGTGGCCCAAAAACCAAAAAAAAAAGAAAAAAAAGAAAGAAAGTTGAGGGGGCCGGGCGGTGGCACTGAAGGTAAGGTGCCTGCCTTGCCTGCGCTAACCTAGGACAGACCACGGTTCGATCCCCCGGTTCCCCATATGGTCCCCCGTGCCTGCCAGGAGCGACTTCTGAGTGAATAGCCAGGAGTAACCCCTGAGCATCACCGGGTGTGGCCCAAACACCAAAAA
>PVKC010043855.1:0-11688 GCA_004027635.1 Crocidura indochinensis | reverse complement strand
ACGTGGGGCCTTCCCACCCAGGCGATTGGTCACGCTGGGACTATAAAAAGGTCAGAAACCGGGCACTCGGCCTCTCTCCGCCTCTTTGCCGCCGAGCAGCCGCACCGAGAAAACCTGGGGAAAATGGCTCCCGACCCACGTGGGGCCTTCCCACCCAGGCGATTGGTCACACCGGGACTCTAAAAATGACAGAAGCCGGGTGCTCGGCATCTCTCCACCTCTTTGCCGTTGAACTGCTACACCGAGGAACTCCTGAGCCACTAAGACCAAGGCGTCTCTGGGGACCACCTTCTGCCTCCTTTCCACCGAGCTGCTAAGACCAAGAAGCCACTAAGACCAAGGCGCATCCGAAGACCAGCCCCCTCAGACATCCAGAGGCCTTAATTAAAAACAACAACAACAACAAAAACACAACAACAACAACAGCGGCCATGCGCTCAGCCCTTCCTCGGCCTATGGGTGACTATCCTTCCACTGTAACCCCACCTTACCCTCTTTCTTTACCTCTGTGTTCTCATAATTAAAAATAAATAAAAAAATGGAAAAAAAAAAGCTGACTTAGAAGTTGATTTGACTATATATATATAAATTTAACTTCTAAAGTTAATTTCCCTGTACCTTGTTTGTTTGTTTTTTAGAAACTACTAAAATAATTTCCAAATAGTGTACTATTTTTCCTATCCCTTAGCAACACATGAGAATTCTTGGTATCCAATCCATTATAGCATTTGGTGTGGACACGTCATCTTCATTTTAAGCTTTCTAGTGAGCAGGCATTTCCTTGTCATTTTGACTTGTATTTTCCTGTTAAATATTTATGTCAATTGCTTTTGTGTTTAGTTCAGTTCAGATGGTGACTCATTTGTTCAAAACTTCTGCACACATATAGTAACATGTGCATAGTAACATGTATGTTAACATGTATGTTATGGTATATTCACATAATACATGTAGATATAGACATATGTAAATCACTGTTTTAGTTACATAAAAGGTTATAGGATCTTTATTTTATCAAATGCAGCTTTAAGGAGCTCTCACTCACAGAGAAAAGAAGAAACTCAAAGCATCACAGCCTTATTCCATCAACAATTTATCTGTACTCAGACTATTTTCATTCTATTTTGAAGAAAAATTTTTTTCATCCATAAAATACACATTTTAGTTCCATAAATATCTGATATAATAATCACTGAAGGATAAAGAGATATTAGGAAGAAGTTATGCTAAAATCATCATTATTTTAATATATATTATTAGTTTACACATCATTTTGGGATAAAAATATTGTTCCTCTATTTGATTTACAGCACACCCAAGTGGCTATCACTATACCATTTTAAGATGATGAAGCCACGTTTATAGATGTTAAAAGTAATTGATCATTAGAAATGAGAATTTTAAATCCACATTATTCTGATTACACAGAGCATGCTCTTAACCTTTGAGATGGATTGTTTCTCAACAATATAAAGACTAGCATGAAAAAAAAACAGTAAGGTCAATTCCTTGTTAAAGGAAGATGGCAAGGATTTTGATCCTGAGTTTCTACTAGCTCTATGTTCAAGGATAACTTCTGGCAAGACTTAAAGGGTCACATGTCATTTCAAAGATCAAATCCAGATCTGATACATACAAGGCAATAACCTTACTTGCTTCATTATCACTCTGAGACCAAATATTAATTATATATGTACAAATTGATATTTACAAATTTTAAAAAAATTTTTATTGAGACCATTTTGAGTTGCAAGTCTTTTACAGTTTTATTTCAGGCATTTAGTGAAAGTGAATTAGGACCATTACCACCACCAGTGTTGACTTTCTTACATTGTTCCCCACATACATCTCAGACTTTCACCCTTAGCCCCCTGGTCTACCAGTGTAACAGCTCCATTTTGTGTTTAACTTGTTAAGAGTTTGAATCTCTTGCTTCTATTGTCATTGACTTTGGCATGATATTTAGATCTGACCATTTAATATTTATAACTTTATATAAAGTTATATATATAATTTATATATAAAATTTATACCATTTTTCTGTATGACAAATAACAATGCTAATAAACTAGAAGTGAGGTGCTGCTTCAAAAAAAAATTTCCCCCAACAATCAGAATTTGCTGCCAATAATTTGACTGAGTAGTGAACTTTGTGTCCCTGAAAATGGTCAAGAAGGTAAATTTTCCAGGGTAGTCATAAGGGGGTATCCCTGATTTAATTTCAGAAAAGAAGCTAATGAGTCTTCTACCTCTGAGATTTCAATGAGACCATGAACCCAATCTTTAATATATCCAGGAAGTTTTCAGTGTTCTGGCTCAAAGCTAAGATAATTAGTTTTAATTCTTTTGGGACATATTTGTGGTTGAATACTTTCAAATTCCCTGATAACCTTTGTTCTAGTTGTCATTGTGCAATACACAGCTTGCATTTCAGCAGTGAGTATGGTATAGTGTAATATGTATAAAATAGTAGAATATGTGATTCCTTTCCCAGTTTTATGGAAAAAGCTTGTCATATATAATAATATAAGATTAAGGTATATAACATGCTGGTTTGAATTACATAAATTTTAAAATGATTACCACAATAGTTCAGCTAAAAGCAATCTTCTCAGATAAATGCAAGACAAGAATAATAAAATAGAGAAATAATTTCCTATTTAGATTGAGAACAATAAAAACTTACACTATAATTTTCTATAATATCTTATAGTAATATGAGTAATAATAATTGTGCTATATATTATTCTCCTCATTCATATTTATACAGTAGCTATAAATCTCCAATTCATACACCCTTTTCCTACCCCTCATCATTTCAACTACAATATTTTTCTATATATTTTCATGTTTATTTATAAAAGAACATTGATTTTTTTCTTCAGATTCCACATATAAGTGAGATTAATATTTGTTTTGACATATTATTTAGCAGAAGACGTCAATGTCTATTCATATTCTCACAAATGTAAAAATTGTTTTTATCTACTCACCTATTGGAAAAATGTGGTTGCCTTCATGTCTTTGCTATTGAAAATAGTACCATACACATGAGAGAGCAGATATCTTTTTGAGTTAGCTGTTTGAGTGCTTTTAAATATATTCTGTGACATGGGATTTCTTGATGGCTTGGTAGTTTCAAGAGTTAAATTTTCTTTTTAAACTTTCTTACTGTTAAGTTATTTTCATGTATTTATTGTCCATATATCTATCTTCTTTGGTAAAATATTTTAGGTCATTTATAGTTTTTAATTAGATTATTTGTATTTTTAATTTTATTTTGTTTTTGCTGTTAAGTGAATGAGTTCTTTACAAATTTTAGTTGTCAGAAGGTTACTGTTTTCTCCCCTTCTAGTGCATGTCCTTCTGTTATTTTATTTTGCCGAAAATAAAGTGTGTTTTGTTTTATTATTTTCAGTCTCTGAGAATCACTGGTCTACTCTATCACTAGAGTACTACAGTGTACCAGCATATGAATCAGAACTGATTCGAGTGTAAAAGAGAGGACTGATGGACCGGAGAGATAGCACAGTGGTAGGGTATTTGCCTTGCATGTGGCAGACACGGGAGGTACCCAGTTTGATTCCTGGCACCCCATATGGTCTCTCAGCCTTCCAGGGTTGATTAGTGAATGCAGAGCCTAAGTGCCACTAGATGTGGCCCAACAGCCAATTAATCAATAAATAATAAATAAAGTTAAAAAAAAGAGGACTGGCCAAACTGACTAACTTCTTGGGAGTTTTAAACATAAGTAAAAATTAGTACTTGAATTTATATGGTATTATAAGTCTATGAGAAAATAAGAACTCAGATTAGAAAAGTTATCAGTGGTGGAAATGTTGTACTGGTGAAGGGGGATGTTCTGTAGTTGCCTGAAACCCAACTACAATCATGCTTGTAATCATGATGCTTAAATAAAGATTTTATAAAAAAAAAGTTAAATCAACCTTTTAATGGGGGAACATATGAATAACTATGCAGTTACTTCATGATGCTGTTCAACTGATACACTTAATAACAAATTATAGACGAAAGCAAATAAATTTGAGGATCACATCCTGATGCCAATACAAAAACCTGCTACTGCTATCTGATTGCAAATATGACATTGCTCAAGTAACCCCTTTAATATTTATCTAGTCCCTGAAGCTTTATTTTTCAAGTTCATTTACCCCCACATGTCTGTGGAGAGCTCTTGATATTTTTCTTGACACAGTCCTAAATTTTATCATTTCCTTCTTTCTTTATATTCTATCATGTTTATTCTTCCATCTAAAATTTAATTACATTATAATAAATTTAATAAAATTTAGGATATTATTCCTTTAAACAAACTTATGATGAATAATCTGAGCCAAAAGAATTAAAGTAGGACATGACATATATCTCCTCTACTTTATAATTTTCAAAAACCAAGAAAAAGTTGAGACTGGCAGGAAGACAAAGTAAAGAAAATAAAGGAATCACTTACATGAATTTTATAGTACAACAGATGATCGTCCATCACCAAATCCATATGTGTTTCATGTTAATCCTGGAAAAGGTAAAAATCAGATTGTCTCGGGAAAGAATCAATTGAAACTTCCAGCTCTTCAAGTTCTGAGACTTCTGAGTAATGACTAAATAAACAATCATTGAGAAGGAGATTCTAGGAATTCAGTGAAATTAGTCAATCCCAATTTGCTGAGTGATTATTTGGAATTGATCACTTGTCCCTATGGGAAAGAGTTTTTGTTTTCTAAAGTGGGGGACATTTTTTTTAGAAAAAGTAGGGGGCACTTTAGAAACTGTTGAAAGTGTTTCAGAAAGAGTTGGAAAGGTTTCAGAAAGCTTGGCTCAAGTATCTTGTATTTCATGGTACATATAAAATATTATGCAATAAGAATCACTATCCAAGTAACCAATATATAAATTACTACTTCAGTACTTTTTAAACTGACTTTTGGAATACAGAGGATAGCAATATACATGGGAAGATGCTAAGGTCCCTCCACCCAAAGCCAAGCCATTGTCATAACTTTGAACCAAATAGAAACTAAATTTAAAAATCCACAACAGAACAATCTACTTGAGCAACCAAAAAACTACCCAAGGGAATGTCTCACTAGTTGTGGACAGGGTCCCTGCTCTAGACACCAAGTGTAGCTGAAAACTCATGTCCAATTCATCGGGGATTGGAGAGGCACAGATCTGGAAGCAAACGTCAAAACAGTGATTAATTCACTGTATATTCACTGGTTAAGGAGATGCCCTGCTTATGGATGGGCAGGATTAACATCATTAAAATGGCAATACTCCCCAAAGAATTTTCAGATTTAATGAAATCCCTCTAAGAATATCCATGACATTCTTCAAATAAGTGGATCAAACACTCCTGAAATTCATTTGGAACAATAGACATCCACGAATAGCTAGAGCAACCCTCGGGAAAGGAGTATGGAAGTCATCACTTTCCCAAATTTTAAGTTGTATTATAAAGCTATAGTCATTAAAACAGCATGGTACTGGAATAAAGACAGACCCTCAGATTTGTGGAATAGACTTGAGTATTCAGGGAATCTGCACCAGATATACAATTAATTAATCGTTGATAAAGGGGCAAGAAATGCAAAATGGATCAACAAAAACCTATTCAACAAGTGGTGTTGGAGCAACTGGTCAGCTGCTTGTAAAAAAGTGAACTCAGACCTATGTCTAACACCATGCACAAAGGTAAAATCCAAATGGATTAAAGACCTGGATATAATACCCCAAACCATAAGGTATTTTGAACAATGTGTAGGTAAAACACTCCATGACATTAAGACTGAAGGCATCTTCAAGAAGAAAACAGCACTCTCCATACAAGTGGAAGCAAAGATACAGATGGGACACTATTAAGCTGAGAAGCTTCTGCACCTCAAAGGAAAGAATGCCTAGGATACAAAAGCCACCCACATAATGGGACAAACTACTCATCCAAACTATTCACCATGTGAACATCAGAAAAAGGACTAATATCTAAGATATACAAGTTACTGACAGAACTTAACAAGAAAAAAATCAAACCTCATCAATAAATGGAGAGAAGAAATAGACAATTTCTCAAATAAGAAATACAAATAGACAAAAGGCACATGAAAAAATGTTCCACATCACTAATTATCAGGGAGATGCAAATCAAAATAACAATGCAGTACCATCTCATGTCACAGAGGCTGGCATGACACATCACAAACAACAACAATCAGTGCTGGTGGGGATGTGGGGAGAAAGGAACTCTCATTCACTGCTGGTGGGCATGCATTCTAGTCCAGCCTTTATGGAAAATATGGAGATTCCTCAAAAAGCTGGAAATTTAGCTTCCATATGATCCAGCTATACCACTCCTAGAATATACCTTAGGAATGCAAAAAATGCAATTCAAAAATCCCTTCCTCACACCTATATTTATAGCAGCACTTTTACAATAGCCAGACTCTGGAAACAACCAAGATGCCCTCCCAACAGGTGAATGGCTAAAGAAACTGTGGGATATATACACAATGAAATTTATGCAGCCATCAGGAGATGAAATCACAAAATGTTCATATACATGGAAAGATATGGCAACTATTATACTGAGTGAAGTAAGTCGGAGGGAGAGAGTGAGGTACTTATCTATGGGTTCTAAGAAAAATAAAAGTCATTATTGCCCAGAGATGAGGGCGGGAAGGACCAGCTCACAATATGAAGCTCACCTCAAGGAGTGGTGAGTGCAGTTAGAACTCTAACAACTGCCATGACAACGTTAATGAGTGACAGAATCAGAATGCCTATCCAAATACAGGCAGGAGTGTAAGTAGAGGTAGATAGGGTGCATTTGGTAGTGGGAATGTTGCACTGGTGAAGAGGGATGTTCTTTTCATTACTGAAACCCAACTACAGTCATGTTTGTAATCACGGTGTTTAAATGAAGATATATAATACAGGTTTAAGAACTTCCACCAAAAGCCTTCAACTCCTAGCACTAAGACCAGCAAGCAGATAGCTCAGATGTGGTAAAGCTGAAACCACCAGCAGTTTCTCCCTGATACCTGGGGCCTTTATTGGGAAGCAAAAGACCACACCCTGGGGTGAATAACAGGTAGGGTAAGGGGCCAATCCAAAAGATGTTTCAATCCAAAGGTACTTCTATCCAATGAATAATAAGCACCAGCAGACTATTATCCTGAATAGAATGAAGACAGTTATTCCAATTGGTTATTCCAGCACAGGGGTTCACATATAAGGTTTTGGTACTCACATGAATTTAAGTGCTCCTCTGGAATCACATTCTTGTAGTTATGGTGCTTGTACAGAGCTCAGTGGGTGAGGTGGTATACTCTTTGATTGTGGTGCTCACATAGACCTGACTATAGCACAACTACAGACATATGTTTGCAACACCAGGAGTTTGGGGCAGTAGAACTGACAGGCAGACACTGCAAGGTTAACCAGGATAGGTTCTAGATAAATATGGTGGCACTGGCACTAGAGTTCTTAGCCTCCCACTTGCAAGGCTAATGCTTTAGCCACTGAGCCATCATCTGGCCCCAAAGATTTCCCTCTTAATGTAAAACTCTAGGTAAAGAATAATCTAGATCAAATCCAGATATTAAATCTATTTAAGTTAGCACTTAATTAAGTTAGATTATTAATTAACTTTATTAAGATAGATTAGAACAAGACCAGCATCTAATCTATTTCTATTTCATTTTTGCACTTACAATATGCATTTCCTTGGGGTAAGATCGTGTCTATTTTAGCTTTGTTCATCTAAAGGGAAACTGAGTGAGAATAAGAACTTATTTTGTCTAACATTATTGGTTGCATATTGAAAAATAGAAATGTGAAAATAATCGGAAAACAAATTAACTTGGCCCAGAGATATTGTTCAAGGCTTAAGATGGTTTACTTGATTAGTGGGTGACTCCATTTCCGCCTGCGTGATCACATACAATACCCTTAGCACAACTACAATCACCACAAGTATCACAGAGTACCACAAGGAATGACCTCGGAGCACAGAGTCAGGAGAAACCCATGAGCATCACTGGGTATAGTCTCAAAATAAAAAATAATCAACTAATTTTCCTAAGAAACTATGTTAATTATAATCACTTGATAATTATTTAGTAATTAAAGTCATTCTTATTTAACCTTAATGCTACTCTTAAAAGAAGTATTAGAAATAGTATTTCCCATAGAATTGAACTGAGACTTGAATTCATCTAGATATTTTCAAACAAACAAGTGCTGTTGTTGGACAACAAAGGACTGGAATCAAATACCTTAACTTTAAGCATAGTTGTCATTCAACTATCCCATCAATATCCTAAATTTGATTCCAAACTTCTCCGTCTAGTGACTAAATCCTAATCTCTCAAAAGTGTTTCCAGGATTGACTTATAATGCTATAGAGGTACTCTTCAATCATGTTTTAAGTTAGAATTTAAGTGACTGAAGGCAATATAAATCATTGAATATAATATTTAAACAGAATGCTATCAACAGAAAATTCTAGGTATCTATATTTCCTAGATAACTAAAGCTTAATTAGGAAGGTTTTTGTCTCCATCTGTTTTAGACACCTATTTTGACTTTTTGTAAGGAACTATTTTCTTTTTGCTTTAAACTATCAACAACAATGCACATTATTTTTCTTCATTAAAACTTGAAACTGAGATGAAACAAAAATGACTAACCAAAACACATCTTTGACAAAAGATTGACTTAATTGGAGGGATCTGATTGGCACAATGAAGATTGCTTTGGTAAAAGAGATTTACAAGTACAAATGAAAGAGTTTATCAAAGTGTTCTCTTTGACTCTAAGAATGTGGAAGTGAGTGAGGGAAATAGAATGCCTGTCTGAAAGACAGGAAAGAAGTAGGGGATTGGTGATTGGAAGGTTGCACTGTGAAGGGGGTTGTACTTTTAATGACTAAAACCCAACTATAAATATGTTTGTAAACATGGTGCTAAAATATATTATAAAAAAATAATGTGGAAAACCTAATCCTTAACTCTTCCCTGGAGAGCAGAACTTCAATCAACTGTCTTCGTTTGATCTCTCTTCTCTAAAGGGCCTTCTCCTGCTTCTCAAAGCCCTCAACTTTGGCTAAATCTAATTAAGATGTTTATAAAATGCTTGAGTGTGTTAGATTGAGTTGATCTACTTTGCCAGTACTCACATTTTTATAAGAAACATCCAGATTAACTATAAACACCTTACTACTTTTTCTCTTCTTGACAGTCTGCTGACATGCTTATTTATTAAGTCCTAGTATTTCTGAGTAATTTTGATGCTAAATTATATGAACACAATATATGTATTGGCTGGAGGAAATCTTTCTAAACTAAAGCAGCACAAAAGGTATAAAGGTTTTTGAGACTTACCTAAAGAGACTGGGTAATCTTTAAAATGTTAATATTTTTTCCAGCATGTGATGAATCCCCTGTGAGGAGAGACCCTACTGCTGAAATAAAGGTCCTGCTATGAAAGCCAAAGAAAATTATCGATTGCTCCAAGCTGCTGTTCTCAACAACTACCCTTGGAAAAGCCTTTGAAGAACATTTTGCAAAAATTACCAAGAAACTACCTACAAACTCATGTTGCAGAGGTACTTTTTTAAGTGGCCAGAGTGGGGGGGAGCAAAGTTTTATTCTTTTTATTTGTTTGTTTGTTTTGCTTTTTTGTTTTTGGGCCAAACCCGGTGTTGCTCAGGGATTACTTACTCCTGGCTCTGTGATCAGAAATCGCTTCTGGCAGGCTCAGGGAACCTTATGGAATGCCAGGTATTGAACTGGGGTCCATCCTGGGTTTGCCAAATGCAAGGCAAATGCCCCTCGCCCTGCTGTTCCAGTCCTGAAGTTTCATTCTTGAGGCTACTACATCTCCTCTCCTCATTTCACATTAGTCACCAATAACAGAGTGTTGTGCAGGTAGTAAGGATACTTTTGCATCTGACCTGACAATAAGGTTCAATAAAGTCATTCAAGTTACAAATCTGCAAACAGTGCTATGGAAACTTCACCAGGTTCATAAACAGGATAATGTGAATAATAACCCTTATCTTCTTGCCTCAATACTACATATATTAAGCTACCTGAAAACTTCTTGCTGTCCAGGATCACTCTACTCACACTTAGTCTATTCAGAAATGTGCTTGAACATCTAAAATATATCTTCCTCTGTTCTGAATCTCTCCTATCACATCAAAATCTATTAGCAAATGAAATCTATTAAAATCTAATTTTCTGAAATCTCTGACTTGCAAACCCTTTGAGGTAGATGAGTTGACTAAAGGGGGTCTTTATGGGGGAATTTAACATTCTGGCTGAGGCACCTGTCCAAAATATCTTTATAATTTATATGAGGCAGTATAGTGATGGGTCATTTGGCATGGTTTTCCATGACTTCTTCCTTTCTTTGTAAAATAGTAGCTTATACTGGCTTTCTGACAAAAACTTTCTTTTATCCCTCGGGGGTACTTGCTCTGTTGTTTTCCCCAGTTCAATACCTGTGTTGTATACTTTGCTATTGGGAAGTGGCACTCTTTCCAATTTCTTTCTAACCCACATGACCTCTGTTCCACAAAATCCCACTCTCAGAAACTACTTGAATTCTTTTTTTCTCCATGGTTTCTATATAAATTCAGAGCCAATTCCAAATTAAAAAAGAAATATTATGTTTGCATAACCCCAAGTCTAACAACCTCTCTCTATACCCCTCAATTATCATGTGCCCTTTTTCTTAATAATCTTAAACTTTGAGAGAAAAAGCCAATATTACATACATGAATTTCAGAAATCCCCACACTTTGATGTTTTCTGTCCTATCTGAATTCTAACTTAGGTTTAATATCTCAATTATATTGTAAGAATAGTAATATAGCAAATGGTACATTAGAGACACATTTTTAAAAGACTGTTCTCTATATTATACATTATTGTACCGATATAATTACACTAAATTACTGGCCCAGGGGTTACAGATGTTTGAGTTCCATCATGTTAATTTTAAATTTTGATTTAATTTTTATAATTAATAAGCTTGAGCATTATTATTGTTAGTTTGATTTCTGGACCAAACTCAGTTTTAGTTCTAGATGACTCCTGGTTTAGTTCACAGTAATTAGTCCCAGAGAGGCTCAGGGACTAGGGGACTATGTGGAGGTACCAGAAATTGAACCTAGGCTGGCTAGTGCAAGACAAGTGCCCTACTGTAGTAATTCAGGCCTTAGGATGGACTCAGATGGTGGATGGAGACCTCTGTCTTTAGGCTCTGGACCATGTGGCTCCACAACCCCGATTAACCATCAGGTCTGGAGGTTCATGAGAGTAGCGGGTAGAAATCTCACTCACATGCAGGCTTCAGGAAGTAACAGCTTTATTCATACCCTAGCCACCACATGTTTGGTCTATATCATAACCAATTAAGCATTCAGCCATTCTTAGCTAGCCCTGTGTCTTAACTTCTCTCAGCCATCTTTCCTCTGACCTCCAAGCTGGCAAAGATCCAACCAGGCAAAAGCCAAAGACAAAAGCTTCTTTCCTCTGGGTCAAAGCCCTTAAGTACCTTTCCAAGACCCCTCCCAGGAAATGAGCAGGGTCTGCAGGTAAAGTTACAGGTCATCTCCGGTTCCCAAGACCCCGCCCAGAAATAGGCAGGTCTCGGGTAGTTACC
>PVKC010043854.1:0-11689 GCA_004027635.1 Crocidura indochinensis | reverse complement strand
AGGGAGAAGAGATTATCATTCTTTATCGGTGAGCTACCACAAGTACTGAATTATATACAACTTCTAGCATCAGAATTATTTTGAACTTCATGCTTTTGTTGAGACAAATGTGAAGAGCACAGCCATTTGTCTGCCTCTTTAGGTTTGTGATCTGATATGTTTTTGTTGAAATAGCTCTTTGTTTTTGGAAAAAGATCATGTTTCTATATAAGAAACCACTGATGGCAAATCTTAAAATTTTGCTAAAGAACCCATTCTGATACAGTTCATTCCATGTTTCTGTAATATGAAGAGCAAGCACGTTACACTGATAATACAACTTTGTTACTATAGTCTATCTGGACCTCAAAAGAATTTCTGCATTTGGCATAAGCCTTATTATAAAACATATTAATGTTTGGAGTTTTCATATAAGTTATGGAATTTTTTTCCAAGAGCTAAATTAAGTTTATATATAAATATATATAAGATTTCATTTGTGAAATAGGGCAGGAGAAGAATATCACTGGATATTATAAATTATTTTAATAAATTTTAATTTTACTTCTTTCAAGCACATTTAGCAATGAGAACAGGGATAGCAATGTTTGCCTATGCATGCTTTAATAAAGTATTAAGAGTATACTAATACAATTTAGAATGTGATTATTTAATAATAATTTTATATCTTTTACATTCCTAAGAAAGCTGTAATAGGACTAGAGTGATAGTACAGTGGGTAGGGCACTTATCTTTCATATGTGGCCAACCTAGAGTTGTTCCCTGCACCGAATATAGCTCTCTGGCTCCTACCAAGAGTGATAACCTTCAGGGCATAGGCAGGAGTAAGCCTGCTATCAGTGAGTATAGCCCCCAAACTGAAAAAAGCTAACACGTGGAAGAGCCCAAGATTTCTTAATCCTTTAATGAGAACAGCAATGCTGGCGGGGATGTAGAGAGAAAGGAACTCTTATTCACTGCTGTCTATTCCAACCTTTATAGAAAGCAATATGGAGATTCCTCCCAAAACTGGAAATTGAGCTCCCATATGATCCACCTTTACCTCTCCTAGGGATATAACCTAGGAACACAAAATAACAATACAAAAATCCTTTTCTCACACCTATATTTATTTCTGCACTATTTACAATAGCCAGAATCTAGAAACAAACAAAATGCCCTTCAACAGATGAATGGCTAAAGGAACTGTAGTATATATACACAATGGAATATTATGTAGCCATCAGGAGAGATGATCATGAAATTTTCCTATATATGGATGTACATGGAATCTAATAGGCTGAGTGAAATAAGCCAGAGGGAGAGAGATAGACGCAGAATAGTCTCCCTCATCTATGGGTTTTAAGAAAAATAAAAGACATGTTTGCAATAATTCTCAGAGACAGGAGAGGAGGACAGGAGGTCCAGCTCACGATCTGAAGCTCACCACAAAGAGTGGTGAATGCAGTTAGAGAAATAACTACACTGACAACTATCATAACAATGTGAATGAATGAAGGAAGTAGAAAGCTGTCTCAAATACAGTGGGGGGGTGGGTGCGGAGGAGGGAGATTTGGGACATTGGTGATGGGAAGGTTGCACTGGTGAAGAGGAGTGTTCTTTATATGACTGAAACCCAACTACAATCATATTTGTAATCAAGATGTTTAAAAATATTAAAAAAGGTATTTTATACTTAAGACAAAAAGTGAAAGCTGTTAAAATGTATAGGGCTGTTTATCAGATAATAGGTGACACAATTTTCTGTGCCTGAATAGTATTTTTTAATAAATTGAGGTAAAGTTATTACTCCTTATATATTTACTAGCTTAAATAAAATCACTTTTCTTCTTTTACTGATCACTTTCCAGGCACTTTAATACTTTTTAAGACCTACAGGCAATTAAATTAAAATTCCCATATTCAAGCAACTAATAGATAAATGTGGATATCCCCTCCCACAACTTCTTATTTATCCTACCTTGTCACACCCCACTCAGGGAGGGCAGACACCAGAAGTGCTCCTTAGCCTTCCCAGGTGCACTGCACTCCTGAAAAGGAATTTTGCCAAAAAGGCCTGCCTAAGAGAAGTCAATCAGTTGACCCTTTTGTGTGGAGTGTTTGGCATTAATTCTAACGTGACTGTGACTATATCTCTCTTTATTTTTGACCATTAGAAATCAGGCCTCAGTATTTCTCCTTCTAACAAAGGAGGACAGTATCAAATTCCCACCAAAAGTTCCTCCACTGACCAGTTCTCTCTGATCTGTGCCACCCTGGCGCCAAGATCATGTTTTTCCCAAAACTCAGCTCAGGATGAAAGCAATTTTCAGTTTTTCCCCAAAACTCTAAAACATTTTCTTTCTTCCCTGAAAATCACTAGTTTTCTCCTGCTTACCCAAAAACTTCCCACGTACTTGAAAATTACCTAGTTTCTCCTGTTTTACCCAAAACAAAACTAACCCACAACAAGAACTTCTTTTCACCCTCAGTATTGGTTCTTTAATATGCAGATTTTAGCTAGTGCTTCCTATTGTGCTCTTCCAACCAGCTACCATCTTCTTTGATCTCCCCAAAATTACACTCTGCATTCCAGAGTTCAACTTTAAAAGTCACTCAGCAAAATTAATAAACTTGTCTTTGTCTTCTTAGATGCAAGTCCCCATACATCGTGTGGGGTAATTCATTTATACAATAATATTCCATTTTTCCGTCTACTCCATGTCCCACTCTCTCCCGTGAAAGGCTCTCAGACTCCACAAAAGAAGCTGTTTAGAGACGCTGGCCATCGGCAACACTACCTGAATGATCAGAACTGCCCAACACCTGGAATGGGCTGGTAGAGAAGTCTGCATGGGAGAGAGAGGGGGGATAAGAAGGAGAGTTAGAGAGAGAAGTGTAGGAGAGGCATCATCATCAGAGATTCAGCATCAGACCCAGCATAATCACTTGAGCATCATCAAAGAAGCAGCAGCAGTTGCATCACCAAAGGGAGTTTGTCAGTCTGGAAGCCAGTTAGGAAGCCTGGAAAAAGCAGCTGAAAGGGAGACAGAGTCCAAGAGAGCCAGAAGGAGTAGAGAAGTAGCTGCTAGTAAAAGGCTTAGTATAAGAGGCCATATGAGGAGGTGTGCATGGTAGAAGGGACTGTGAAGTAAAGTTGGCTGACTCCTGGAACTTCATCTGACTGCCTTGTGAATCTCTCTGCCCTCATCCTGCAACCTTCAAGCCTGCCAGACCATAGGGGCTGCAGGAGCTGGGTCAAGCCCATAAAAGCCCCACCATGCCCACACCAACTCTAGGACTCATTAACTTATATTAAGGCAACAGATAAATAGATTGAATGTAATATAATCACTAAATAATAATTTTTAAAGTGAAATTTTCAACGTTAAATAGTTGTATTTTCTTTTTAAATATTAATTGACATGTTATTTTTGTTTTGCAGTGTGTTTTCTCTTTTAGAGGCACATCTGGAGGGGTTCAAGTTTTACTCCTGGCTCTGTGCTCAGGGATGACTCCTAGCAGGACTCAAGGGATCTATCCCTAATTGACTGCTGCAAGGCAAGCACCTCGCCCACTGTACTATCACTTTGATATATATTATATTTTGATATATGAGACAGCACTTCAGAATTCAGAGTACTGGGAATTAAGAGCAACTGAAGTTACACATCCATTAACATTTTTCTCAAATATTAGAAGTATAAAATGAGTCATTGGTATATTTGGGATACAGGTTATTTGAAACTTATTCTTGAGTAAATATATATCTTTTAAATTTTATGTGTTAATTATTTAAGACTTTATATGTAAGAGCTTTAGAAGGAAGACTTAATTTTTTTTGAAATTTTCATAGTCAATTGAAATAGCGATGTGTATGGGTGTAAAAATATTTGTTTTATTTTTAAACTTTATTTATTTATTTGTTTGTTTTTGGGTCACACCCAGTGATGCTGTGGGGTTACTTCTGACTTCTGCACTCAGATTACCATCCTTGGCATACTGAGAGACCATGTGGGATGCCGAAAATTGAACCAGGTCCTTCTCAGGTCAGCTGCATGCAAGGCAAATGCCCCACCGCTGTACTATCTCTCTGGCCCCCAGGTAATTCTCTATCTGTTCTCTGAAAATCATAAGGGTTAGCAAAAATAGATTATTTCCTTTTAATAAGAGCTCTCTCTAGATATATTTTTGGTTTTGGGGGCCACCCCCAGTGATGCTCAGGGGTTACTCTGACTATATGGGAAGCCTGGGGATCGAACCACAAGCCGTCCTAAGCTAGCGCACAAGGCAGATACCTTAGTGCTTGCGCCACCACTCTGCCCCCAAGAGCTCTCTATTTGAAACCTTCGGTGTGTACTTGGTTGACATTTTAGATATAGATTGAGGGGGGGAGAAAGAAAGAAAGAAAGAGAAAAAAGAAAGAGAGAAGGGAAAGAAAGAAAGAGAGAAAAAGAAAGGAAGGAAGAAAAGAAAGAAGGAAGATAAAGATATAAAAAGGAAGAAAGAAAGAAAAAGAAAGAAAAAAAAAGAAAGAAAAAAAAGAAAGAAAAAAGAAAGGTTTGGGACAGCTCTGATTCATGTGCTTGCTGAACTTTAGAGCTATAATTTATTCACAAAGCATGCCAATCACATATTATAGAAACTGCTTCACTGTGATTAATGTTTTTGAAGTAAAATAAATTAAAAGTAAAAACATGGGCCTGGAGGGATAGCACAGCGGTGTTTGCCTTGCAAGCAGCAGATCCTGGACCAAAGGTGGTTAGTTCGAATCCCAGTGTCCTATATGGTCCCCGGTGGCTGCCAGGAGCTATTTTTGAGCAGACAGCCAGGAGTAACCCCTGACCACCTCCTGGGTGGCCCAACCCCCCCCCCCAAAAAAAAAGTAAAAACATGATATTTGAATCACTGCACTAAATGTTCAAGTAACTCAATTGTTTTAATCACTAAGATACGAAGTACTTACAAAAGTACTTTTTGGAAAATCAGCATTATTCAGTATAGAATGGTGTGTACTAAGGACTGGAGGAGAGAATAAAGTAATTGATTTTAATTTTTGGTATATCTAGGATGTCTAAATTATATTTTTTATCAATTTATTTATTTAAAGAAAATGTATCACGTCATTAATATAACTGTTCATAATACATTTGTTTCAGGATGACAGAAAGCACAATTATTACAAAATCTAAAAAAAATAAGAAAATCTAAAAAAAAGAAAGAAAAAGAAAAAGGATCGGAAAAAGAAGTGGCGAATTCATTAGCAGTAATAGTTATGAAAGTTGTTGTATCACCAATAAAGTCATTAATCCAATAGCAGAAGGTTTAGAATGCTCTTTTTTTTTTTTTTTGGTTTTTGGGCCACATCCGGTGACGCTCAGGGGTTACTCCTGGCTATTTGCTCAGAAGTTGCTCCTGGCAGGCATGGGGGACCGTATGGGGAACCGGGGGATCCAACCGCTGTCCGTCCTAGGTTAGCGCAGGCACCTTATCTCCAGCACCACCGTAGAATGCTCTTCTTTTAAAGATATGAGATAGACTAAAAAATGATGCATGTTTGTGGCAGTTATTGTTGTTTGCACAGGCACAGCAAAGTATAGAAAAAATTGGAAGGAAAACTTTGACCTAAAAACAGGGAAACCTTACCCCTGAAGTATTTTGGCATAAGAATAGCTCCAGACTCCAGGCATATTATGTTGTTCAATCCCTTTAGTCATTCTCTATGGTCCCAGAAACAGCTCTGCACCATTACAGTTGTTGTCAGGTTTCTGTAGTTATGGATCCTGGTTTCTGTACAGGTCCTATGTCAGAATCTGCGTGATGTGTAGCGTCTTCTGGTTTAGTCTCACCATTAGGTAGCATTGGAGAGAATTCTGTCCTGAAAGCCGACTATTGCTATCCCTAGGTTTTCAGGGTGTCATAAGAACCATCTTTGGATTAAGTCAGTACCATGGCGGTGGTAAGGGTCTTCCTTGGTAGAATTTTTTTTTTTTTGGGCCACTCGCGGCAGCTCTCAGGGGTTATTCCTGGCTATCTGCTCAGAAATCGCTCCTGGCAGTCACGGGGGTTTATTCCTGGAGATGGTGTAGGAGACCCTGTTTGTTTCTGTAGATGGTTCAGGGTGAATGGTCAGTCAATGTCCGATAAACAGAAGTCTAAGCTGAGTGAGCCACTATGCCACTATGCCAAATGTTTACACTGCAGTATAAAATGTTGTATTCCTGTCTCTATTAGGTAAGAACTCGTTTGTATATGTAAAATGTCCCCATTTTACTGTGCCTATGCAAAAAGGAACAATGGCACAAGATATTACTGATGCATATGGGGACCGAGGTATCAAGACCAACAAGCCCCATAACCTTTTTCTTACAGTACCTCTTAACAAAGACATGTCTACTAGAATTCCACATTAAACAGATCCTGAGGATGGGGGAAACTGCTGTTACATTAAGAAGATATTTAATAACGGCTATGCATATTCAAGGAATGTATCTAAAGAGATATTGAAAGGAGATTTTATGTCCTCTTGAAGTCTTTTGAAGTAGGAGGGGAAGGGGTAAGATCCGGAGGGCAGCTTCAGCCTGTGGTTTGGTTTTTTGGCATCTATGGAAGATTACTCCCAGCAGTCACATATCAGGAAGTATCCTCAAGTGGGGGACTTCTTAGCCCCCGAATCTGGTAGCAAGCAAAAGTTCACGATGAAGGTAGGTGAAGGAAGATGAAGGAAGAGAGGCCGCTGAGAGCAAATCAATAGCAGCTGAATGTTAATTTCTTTTCATGTCGAGAATCTATCTTTTGACTTTGGGAGCTGGTTGGCATCTGTCCGGGGTGGGGAGAATGTTCTGCTTCGTGAGGAGTTAAGGTGAAAATAGTTAAATGTGGAGAAATAACATGGGGGGGGCTAGAAAAGGGTTTGCAAAGTGGTAAGCAAGGGTGGGGGGGAGAAAGGGTTATCTATTATTTTGGGAGAACGCAATACAACAGAGACGGACTATTATAGATGGACATTAAACTGATATTTGTATGGTGGACACATGCACTTATATGCATACTTTGGCAGACATAGAGGATTGATCCATGGATTACATTTGAAAAATTGACCCAGGTGATATGGAACAGAACACGTAACAGTAATAAAAAAGAAAAGAAGAGAAAAAAAAGAGTAAAGCTGGCAAGTCTGATGTAAAGTTTTTCCTCCCCCCCCCCCACCACACACACACACTCCTCCACCCTTAGGCCAATCGTGGTTGGTGAGGATGGACTCAACAGGAGAAAGGCTTCATAGATTAAGTTGTGAATAGAGGATTTTTAAAAAGAATCAAATTTCAAGTCATTCTGCCTAAGCTGGGCTGCAGTGGGGATGCTGTCTAAGGTTCAGTTGGAGGGCTTAGTTCTGGGGATCTGTCGCCTAGCTTCCCCCATACAGGCTTCTTCAACCTCAGTTGAGAGAAGATTCAGTGTTGGCACTGAGGATGGGGGCCTGCTGTGAAAGGCCTAGGATGTCTAAATTCTAAAATGAGATATTTGAGTTGTATTTTTTAAAACTGAGAGATGATAAAATATTAATCAGAGAAATAAAGAACGTTATTCGTGCTGTTTCATGCATTGCATTGCAAAACATGACCAAATTTGTTTAACACAATAATAATCACTTCTTTTACTCACAGCTGTACCTTGATCAGGGTATAACAAGGAAAGCTAATTTGTACTCAATGTGACTTTAACTGGGCGACTTGATAATTTGTTGGCTGACAGATCAACTAGAATTTCCAGCTGAAATCCTTTCTATAAAAACTTCTTAGATATTTTTCACAGCATGCAGTGTGACTTTAAAATATGTGCCAAGAGAAAGGAAGTGGAAGTTCTGAATCTGCTATATTCTGAGTCTGTAAACTTGCTTAGAATCCCTTTCATGCCTGCCAATATTCAAGGAGAGTGGGGAAAGTTTCTCAAAGTCTGTGGTTTTCCTTAATGCAGCAGTGCATCTGCAGATAATACTATAATCAAATATCTACAAAATTTAAAAGTCTTTACATCATGTAGAAAACTCAATTGTGCGGGCCGGAGAGGTGGCGCTAGAGGTAAGGTGTCTGCCCTGCAAGCGCTAGCCAAGGAAGGACCGTGGTTCGATCCCCCGGTGTCCCATATGGTCCCGCCAAGCCAGGGGCAATTTCTGAGTGCTTAGCCAGGAGTAACCCCTGAGCATCAAATGGGTGTGCCCCCCACAAAAAAAAATAACCAAAAAAGAAAAAGAAAACTGAATTGTGATAGGAAGAAGGAATATATAAAATAATTAAAAGGAATTATAATTGTGAGATGAGCATCTTTAAGCAGATTGTGAAGACACTTTCAATAATTTATAAAAATATGATTATTTGGGTTTAAATACAGTAAGGAATTAGACAAATTTTATTTCTATAATTTTCCAAGTATTGATTTAGGGGGGAATTCAATTTTAATGGATATATAAGAGATTAAAAAGAATGAGGGTATTCACAGAAGATTCCAGGTTAAAAAATGAGAGAAAAATACAAAATAAAGAAAGAATCTTAATTGGGAAAAGAGAAAGAACTTAGATTAATTATGACATGGTTTATTTGAGATTAGTCTGACATGAGGCTAAAATGAATATAGGAAATTCAAACAGAGAAGCTAGAAAAATATGAATTTGTACTCATAGCATCCTAAATTCTGGTTGAAATTAAAGGTATAAATGACATCAATTAGGGGCCGGGCGGTGGCGCTGCAGGCTGCCTTACCGCGCTAGCCTTGGACGGACCATGGTTCGATCCCCCGGTTCCCATATGGTCCCCTGTGCCTGCCAGGAGCGACTTCTGAGCGCATAGCCAGGAGTAACCCCTGAGCGTCACTGGGTGTGGCCCAAAAACCAAAAAAAAAAAATGACATCAATTATAAATAGACTACTGATGGCAGCTGGAGATAGCATAAGACTATGGACACAAAACTGGAATGTGTCCAACCTGTGTTTGATTCCCAAAACCTTAAAATCCTGCCAGCATTACAAGGTGTGGCTCTGGAGATCCCCAACACAGTGGAGGTGGCCCAGGTATCATCAGCACAGAAGGACCTGAACAGCATCACATCCTCCAGTTCTTAAAATGTATCAAGAGTTCAGCTGGCTGCGAATCTTTGGTTTGGGTCTCAGACCTCCTGAATATGGCTTGGTAGATGCAACAGTTTTGTTGTCACTCCTGGTTGTGCTCATATTTATATCAATCAGGTATCACTACTGTAGGGTGTGGTGGAAAATATGTGATGCTAAAATAGAACCTGAGCTGGATGCTTACAATGTAAGTACTTTATTTGCTGTACGATCTCTGATCTTGAGAAATCAACTATTTTCAAGACAATAAAATTGGAGGAAGAATCTGGGAACTTAAGTACATGCTATAAAAATTAAAAAGGCTTTAGTGGAAGAGTTAGTGCTTTTTATATCATAAAACAAAATAAAATAAAATTATGTATGTATTCGGAAGTAAGTTGTTTTTCAGTGATTTTGCAAGCTTATTTTACATTCCATGTATTTAAGAGGATGAATAAATGATTACACATGTATTGCCTTACATTTAACAATATTGTACATTTGTAGCAAAATGTGGTGCTGAATGCTTGCAAACACAGAGACATTGTTTAAATAATGTAAAGATCTCTGATAGAGGTTATGGTGTCGACATTTTATTCTGTAGGAAATTCTACCATTAATAGTATAGTAAACCATAGTTCACAATATATATATAAAGTTGAAAAAAGTTCTAAAAGATTTGAAAAATAAAATGTTTCTTAATATAGTTTGCATATTATTTGGCCCTCAATATTTTGTTTTCCTTAAATAGCTCTTTTCATTTTTAAGAATCAGGATCTCATACTAGTACTTAACATTAAAGTTACCAATTCATCTAATACCTAAGAGCCAAGCAGAACAGGGCGAGTAAAATGTGCTCAGCTAAAAGGTTGTGAATGCGTCATTATATAGGTTGGTTAAGGGCTTTCTACTAAATTGCACTATAGCTCTTGAATCATAAGATAATAGTAATCTAATATTTACACATTAGTGATTATGTCTCTCAAGATTTTTAAGTGTTTATTTGCTTATATCATGTAGGATCAGTTTTGCATGCATATTAAAAATATTCTAAGATTTAAGGAGGTAATGGAGTGAATCTCTGGCATAATAAGTTCTTAGTATGTGGAATTTCTTTGGCTCAGTAAGCTTTTGTAAACATCTCCAAAAATATGACAGTGAGTGATTATGTTACTAGAAATTGTTCATGGAAAGGAGACATTAATCTGGACTTACATGTAATTGAATTAGATATGGTAAAATATAGTTGATAGAAAGTATAGAAACCTTGGTTTTACATTTGAGTTGATGTGAAATATGAGAACTCATGCAGCTTATTTAATCTGATAGCATTAAGGCAGTGCATTCTTTTTTCAAAATAGAGAAGACACATTATGTAGTAAAGAAGATTGAAATAAGGCAATGCATAAGACTGGTGAGATAGTATAGCTGGTAAAGTGCTTGCTCTACTTGTGATTGAACCAGGTTCAACTGCTCATAACCCCGGGTGGTTCCCAGTGGCCCTGTGTGCAAAGCCAAGAGTATGTCCTGTGCACTACTAAATGTGGCCAAACACCACCTCCTCCTACTCACAAAAAAGTTAATAAAGTTAATACATAGTAATCATAGACCACAAAGCTTAATTGACTGCAGTATTAGGTAGTTTTTCTCTTTGCCTCCCTTCTATTCTGTTTATAAGAACTTGTTTATGTATACATCTTAACTCTAAAATTAAAGAAATACATATTTCTGACTTTTTGACACTCATGAAAACATTTTTCCCTGTGGAAGGACAATTCTCTAAAATATGTACAAACTATACTCTCTCTAGAGAGGATTTCCAGAAAAAGACACACTAGGTAACTAGCACTCGACGTCTAAGTTGTCAAGAACCAATGTGTCTCTTGTAAAGTGGGAAGAAACCACTCTACAATTCTTCTATTCTCTATACTTAATGAAATGCTAGCAGACTGCCCTGCTGTTCCTCATATCTTATATTTCCAGGCCTTGCCACCTGCACAACAAAAGCAAGCAATCTATTTAGAAGAGTGTTTTTCATTCTTCTAACTCTGAAGGTCTTTATTCTCAGCATGAGATTATTGCAACAACTTAACAAGACATGTTTTCTTCCCCTATTTTCCTTTCTTTTCTTTTTGCACCTATGTCCTTTTAAGTCCATTCAGGCCTTAGGGAAACATTTAGTACTTAAGCTTTGGTTTTTCAAGCTCAATCGGGTAGAAAATCTAACACAGAATGTGTGCACAAACGATAGCTCTGCACAATAGAGACGAACAAATAGCATAAAGAGAAAAGAAGCATATGAGTGTTCAGGGAGCAGGGCTGCACTTGAATTCAATTTATCAATAGCAGACCTGATGTTTTCTCCCAAGACTCCCAGGTTTCAAATTGTTCACATATTGAAGACCTGGACAAAGGAGGGAAATGTCTGTAAGTAATTATCATCTCAGTTTCTATTTGTTAGCAGGATAATATTAACTCATAAATTGTTGGAGGAATGTTTTTATTTGCTATACTTCTTTAGAATTCTTGAATACCTTTATCCACAATATGAATTTAATCAAATCACCCCACAGGAATATTCCTGCGCTAATCAAATTATCGTTTTTT
>PVKC010043853.1:0-11711 GCA_004027635.1 Crocidura indochinensis | reverse complement strand
TTATTTCTGTGTCTAATTGATTAGATTATCACTCTAATAATATCTTGTGATAAATTATTTAATGTCAAATATATTTTAATATCAAACCTTTTATGATTAATGTTTTCTCCTTTAATAAAAAACTTTAAGCACTTAAATGCATATCTAATTCTTTATGTTATATTTGCCCTTCTTAATATATGTTTTATAATATATATGTATATATAAATAACAATAAAAATAAATGATATATAAATATATTTATAACATATAAATATATATAAATAAACAATATGTTTATATATATTGTTTCTGGTTTACACACAGCAGTGGTCAGGGATTATTTCTGGCTCTACACTTAAATATTGCTCCTGGAAGGCTCAGGGGATCATGCAGAATTTTGGAGTTCAAACCTGGGTTGGTCGTGTGTAATGCAAATGTCCTACCCACTCTGCTATCTCTCCAGCCCTGTATATATAAATATATATAATGTTAATAAAATATATAAAATATTTATATATATATATAATGACATACAGTAGTAAATTTCAGCAATGGCTTTGATAGCTAAATTCTTTAAAGTTAAAATTTTAGTTTAAAGAACAGAGAAATACTAAAATGGATAGAGTGCTTGCCTTGCCTGAAGCTGATCAGTTTTACATGTGGCGCCTCAAATGGTCCCCTGAATACCTCTGTGAATGATTCCTAAGAACAGAGATAGAAGTAACTCTAATTCTGGGTGCAACCCAAAAGAAAAAGAAAGATTTTTATTGATCTGTAAATCAAATATTCAACAGCCATATGTCTATGAGCTTCAATAGCTGAGTTTTAGATAAGTAAAGGTTCATATCTTTGAAATATAATAGAGTAGAACTAAACAATATACTCCCCTCATAAATAATTAAGTACATTTTATCAAATATTATTCTTCACAAACCTAATTAAGAAGAAATATTTAAAGAAAACTGTGGTGTCTAAAATTTCTGTATTCTGGACTCATGAATTATTTTCATTTTAATGAAAAATCACATATTGTTAATTATGTTATGTATAGTAACCATTTATATTACTATACAGTCTTCAACATCTTTATATTTTTCAAGAATTTGTAGCTATCCTATAATAACTTTTTCATAAAGTTTATAGAATTTATCACTGTATACAACCACTCATATTTAAGAATCCTAGATATTCTATGATATATATTTTTATTTATTTAATCCATAACTTTACATAAATTTATTATCAATGTAGTAATTCATGTAATTTTAAATTCAGTAATATTTATAGTTTTCTTTACAGATATTTTCATATATTAAGCATATTATGTTTACTATTATATATTAATTAATATATGTGTATTTTGTCATGTTCTAATATATATAATTTCCAATAATATGACAGATTAGATTTTTTTCTTTAATAGGTATTTTACCTATTTTAGGTCTGACTAATTTTTATGTAGAAAAGGTATGACCATTTTAGGTATGACTGATTATTTTGTTTGGTTGGTTTTTTTGGGGGGTGCACACCAGGTGAAGCTCAGAGATCACTCCTGGCTATGCCCTCAGAATCGCTCCTGCCTTGGGGGGACCCGATGGGACTCTGGGGGATCCAACCACAATCCATCCTAGGCTAGCGCTGGCAAGGCAGACACCTTAGTGCTTGTGCTACTGTTCTGGCCCAGAATGACTAATTTTTATGCAGAAGAATTTTATTATGTAACTCTAGTAAAGTAACAAATAATTCTAAAAATATGAGACTTAAAATTATTTTCTCATTAGATAATAATATATAAGTGCTAATTAAATTTTTAAAAGTTTTAAAATATTATAAAAAACAGGTGGCAATGAAAAAGCAAGCCGTATCTTTTTTGAAATGGTTAATTATAATTGAGGTGAAAATTTTTAACAGTGCCTGGAGAGAAATAATAGGTAGGGTCTTTATGGAAGTAAAGTAGAAGATGAGGAAAGTGTTTAAAAGTGGTTAATTAGAGTTGACAATTTTAAACTACTCTGGACTATACACAATTGGTTATTGATTTAATCATCAGGTAAAAGTCCATAATCATCAGTCTTTGAGATCAGAATGTCCCATTTTCTTACTGACTTCTTAAATAATTGTTGGCTTGATAGCTTCTAAAAACAATTGAACTTGACCCAACTTAGAACTCTAGTCTTCTAGTCTGATGGTTCACTGAACAGAATGAGCTGAAACACTTCCTTTGATGTAGCTGCTTTTCAAAACTAGCATTCTAAAGACATTTGAAATAATATATTAGAATGTTTGCTTTACTTCAATGAATTAGACATCTAGTTCAATATTAACACATCAATATTGAAGGTTATTTTATTTAGTCTGATTTGTTTTTTTGTTTTTTTTTTTTTGCATTAAGCAATGTAATGTAACACTCCTTTATCCTTACCTGTTCTCCTCTCTACCCTAACTGCACTCATTTCCCCAATTTTTGTGGCAAGCTTCCTACCATGAATCATTCCTTCGGACTCTTAGCTGTATTGTTTCTGTGCATTATTTTATATTATATAATTTTCTTTTATGTCACCTCATTTTCATTATTATTTCATTTTATTTTCATTATACCCAAAATATAAAATATTCCACAAAGGAATGCAATCATTCTAGGTTAATCCTTCTCCCTCTGACTTTTTCCACTCAATAAAATACCTTCTATATTCATCTATGTATAAGGGATTTGTATCACTTTATTTTTTCCTAACAACTGCATAGTATTTCATAGTGTAGATGTAGCACAAATTTAAAATTCACTCATATATTTTTAGGCACATGGGTTATTTCCAGATTCTGTCTAATATTATTCATCTTCAATGAACATAGGAGTATAGATGCTGTGTGTGTGCTTTGTTTTTGGGGTTTTAGGGTACATTCCAGAAATACTATTTACGCATCATTTGGGTTTTTTTCTTGGGGGGGGACACACCCATCGACACTTAGTGGTTACTCCTGGCTATGTGCTCAGAAATCACCAGCGGTCCATCCTAGGCTGGTGCATGCAAGGCAGACCCTTATCTCTAGCACCACTGTTCCAGCACCTATGCATCATGTAGGAGTTCAATTTCTAATTTTTTGAGAAATATCTATATTGTTTTCCCAAGAGAATGGACCAGAAAACATTCTGACCGAAAGTAAATGAAAGTTCCATTCTCACCATATCCATGAGAGCACTGGTTGTTTTGTTCTTTTTACTGTGTGTAGTTCTCTGTAGTGTGAGATGATACTTTATTGTTTTGATATGTACTTCCCTAATGAATATGTGGAGCATATTTTCATCTACACTTTTGCCATCTATATTTCTTATTTGAGGAAGTTTCTGATCATCACATCTCTCCAGTTATTTGATGGATTAAAAGATTTTATTCTGGGCCCGGGAGATAGCATGGAGGTAATGCGTTTGCCTTTCATGCAAAAGGTCATCGGTTGGAATTCCGGTGCCCCATATGGTCCCCCGTGCCTGCCAGGAGCAATTTCTGAGCATGGAGTCAGGAGTAACCCCTGAGCACTGCCGGGTGTGACCCCCCAAAAAAAGAAGATTTTATTCTTGTTAATTTCTACCATTACTTTATATATTTTAGATATTAACCCCTGTTGCATTACTGGTCACACCCTAACCAGTATTCTTACTCACCTCGGGGTGTGATATGGTTATGGGAATATTGGATTACTGCCTACTTGGTATTCCTTCTCCATCCTAGGGTGTGCCTGATTCTTGTGAATAAGAGTGGGTTTCAGAAAGGAAGGGACTCAGTCCTCAGGCTTCCTCTATTAAACTGCTTTTCTTCTAGGAGCTGAAAGCTTGTGTGGTCGATTCCTGGCCTGAGTGTTGGAATTTCTGAACCCAGTTTTGCACCTTTTCACTGTGTGGATTATTTCTTTTGTTGACCTTTGTTTCCAGAACAACATCTCAACATATCCTAATTTTGGAGCCTGGAGCTCCATTTTAAACCCATAATCCAAAGTGTATTTGGTGACTAGTTTCTCTCAACTATTGTCAATGTTTCTGCCACCTTTTCTTTTGAAGTGCAGAAACTTCTTACCATTTGTTTGTCTTTGCATCCACTTGTTTGATCAGTGTTATTTCTTCCTTGAAAATGCCTTTTGCATCAATGTCACAGAGAATTCTTCTATGCTTTTCTCTCTGTACCTTATGGTTTCACATAAGTTGATGGTTCTCAAAACAATAGGTCTGTATAATAAACGGCAGCCTACAAATTTAATACACAGAAAATAATGGATTTTCTATATACAATAAAAAAAACAGAATAATGATGCAGTGTCAGGAGAGATGAAGTCATGAAATTTTTCTATACATGGATGTACATGGAATTATTACTATTATGCTGAGTTAAATAAATTAGAGGGAGAGAGATAGACGCAGAATAGTCTAACTCATCTATGGGTTTTAAGAAAAATGAAAGACATTCTTGCGATAATTTTCAGAGACAAAAGAGAGGAGGGCTGGAAGCTCCAGCTCACTTCATCAAGCTCACCACAAAGAGTGATAAGTGCTGTTAGAGAAATATCTACATTGAGAACTACCCTAACAATGTGAATGAATGAGGGAAGTAGAAAGCCTGTCTTGAGTACAGGTGTGGGTGAGGTGGGGAGGAAGAATATTTGGAACATTGATGGTGAGAATGTTGCACTGGTGAAGGGGACTGTTCTTTACATGACTGAAATCATGCAACTACAATCATATTTATAATCATGGTATTTAAATAAAGATAATTAAAAAAAGAATGAATATTTTAAAATATCCCAATTACAAATGTGCCTCAAAAAATCAAGTACTTCAGAATCAACTTAAATTAAGAGCTTAAGCATATATATAAAACTATACAAGATATAAGTTCAATAAATAAAAAAGAATAAAATGAAAACACATCCAGCTCATGAAATAGAAGTCTCAACATTATTAAAATGGCTATAATCCCCAAAGTATTGTACAAGCCCAATCAGGATACACATGCATATTTCAAAGAAATAGATTAAACAATTCTGAAATTCATATGGAACAATAAACCTTCACAAATGGCTAAAGTGATCCTTGGGAATAGAAGATAGGAGGCATCACTTTTCTCAACTTCAAACTGTCCTGTAAATTAGATTAATAAAAACAGCATGGCACTGGAATGAAGATAGACCTTCAGATCAATTGAATATATTTTAATATCCTGAAACAAACCCTCAGTTATATGATTTGCTAATCTTGATAAAGGAACATAACGTAAAATGTAGAGTCAGAAATTCTGTTCAAGATATGATGCTAAAATGACTCATCTAAAAGAACTAGGACCTCTTTCTAACACTTTAGGCATGAAAACAAAATTAAAATGAATTCGGCTTTTGAAAATTGCTATTTATATATTCATTTGGCTAGCTTGGAAATAAATGTTAGAGCAATGACACCTTTAGGAAGCAGTCTGAGCTACTCACTGAATCACAGTGATATAAATTTTGAAGAATTCCAGAGTTCTCCTCTGATACCAAACTTAAATTATCAGTATTATAATAATATCAACATTTTTTCTATTGTATGAGTGAATGAGAACAAGTATGTAGGGGGTAGCCTTGTATGTGGAAAATTTGGTTTCAATTTTTGGCAAACATTTGGTCCAGAAACCTACTGGGAGTGACCTCTGAACTCTGAGCTAGGAATGACCCAGATTCCCAAGCAAAAACAAAAGAAAAATTCTATTCTGCATTGACTTTATTACTGTGCCATTCCCCATCATTTGTCATGGTAATTCCTAATGACTCCCAAAATAAACTGTTTCCTATCACCTTTGTTTGCATCTTTTGTTCAAGTTTACTTTTCATTAATGAAAGCTAATGTTTTGCTTTATATTTTCCTGTACATATATTAACTTACATTAATTAGTTTTCAAGTTGACAGAAAATTTAAATTTATGCAACATTGGCTGATAATCAGATATTCTTTAAAAATAATATTTTTTGGGGCCCGGGAGATAGCATGGAGGTAAGGCATTTGCCTTTCTTTTTTTTTTTTTTTTAATTTTGAGAACAAAGATGCAAAGAAAGAGGACAAAGTAAAGTTACAGTGGAAGGACAATCACCCATAAACAGAATTCACATAAGTTCCCTTGCTGATGTCTTAACATTGAATTTTCAGCCAAAGAATATTAAGAAAAATAAAACAGAACCCATGCATAATTACTTTGACCCTCAGTCCCCAGATTGTAATACATATTTCCTAGCAGCATATAAAGTATTCTAAAGCCATAGAACTTTATATATCTTCTTGAATATCGAAGGCATAGTATTCTTTACATTTCCATGTATATGCATATTAGTTTAAGTTAACCTCAAAAGTGGGTGTTTCTTTTAAAGGAATACAATAAAAACGGCGTTAGAGTGGCAATACTTGTTTGCATCAGCCCACCAAAATATGGGGGGGCATGGAAAGGAAAATCCTAGGCCTAAATACTAGGGGACTAAACCCCTGAAGTTTTCTGGCATAAGACCAGCTCTAGGTTCCAGGCAAGCTAGGTTACTCAATCCAAATCATTGTCTGTAGTGCCAACTCATTTTTGCATTTGCCTTTCATGCAAAAGGTCATCAGTTCAAATCCCAGTACCCCATATGGTCCCCCGTGCCTGCCAGGAGCAATTTCTGAGCATGAAGCCAGGAATAACCCCTGAGCACTGCCAGGTGTGACCCAAAAGTCAATATATATATATATATATATATATATATATATATATATATATGGAACCAGAGCAATAGTGCAGTGGTAAGGCTTCTGCCTTAAACACAGCTGACCCAGGATGAACCTAGGTTCAATACCCAGCATCCAATATGTTCCCCCAAGCCAATTGATCAATTTCATCAATTGATCAAGCCAAGGATCAATTTCTGAGTGCAGAGCCAGGAATAGTCCCTTAGTGTCACCTGGTGTGGTCCAAAGACCAAAAATAAATAAATAAATATATAAAAGTATAGTTTATGTAGTTCTAATAGTGTAGGCTATGACATTAATATGAAAATATCATTGTGCTCCATCACTAACTAATTGTTCATGACCCTTATGTCTGAAATAAATGCAATATAAACATCAAGTAATTTTTTAAAGAGATGCTACATTTATTTGCTAATAATTTCTTTTGGATTTTTGCAATTGTGTCTCAAATGGAATATCTTTTATTTTTAATGTATTGATTTATGGTCTTTTGGCTAAAATCAAATGTAGTAACTTATGCTATTTGAAATGTATGTTCACAATACATGTGTAAAATATTTTTAATCAAAAGGAGTTATAAAAATATAAAGGAATCAACCACAATTTATTACAATGTGGGAAATAATTGAATTCATCTCTAACAAACCAATGAAACAAAAGTTAAAATAGAAGGGGCAGGAGCAATAGCACAGCGGACAGTTTGCCAGAAAGTATTGAGAAACTTGTGACATGATGGTTTATGCCAATTTTTGATCATCTTTTATGTTGACTATAATATAGTGCCCTTATGTTTCTATATGATTCTACTTATAAAGTTTGTTTCCTGTGAAAAACTATTGTGGATTAAAAACTGGCCAAAGAATGGGTCAAGATTAGCATTGGGACAGAGAAAAGAATTTAAACTCACAAATTATTTAAACTAGATTCTCTAAGAAAAAGGAAGATGGTTAATATTTAATCAGACTCAGAGGAAAATCGATGCTTCATGTTTAGTACTTTTCATCTCTTCATCTGTCTGCTTCTAATTGGTATACTTTAACTTTAAGAAAAGTATAAAATGTTCCTTTCTCAGCTCTATATGGAGATTATTAAATCTGAAGGTGATAATATTTCTGCAAACTTTCACTTGGAGTCAGACTTAATGAACAAATTTAGTACTCAGAAGCCTTGAGTTTTATCTATGTTTATCTATGTTTATAATTCATTTATTCATGTCAATCATGTATTTTTATTTTATTCATCCACTTTTTTTTTTTTTTTTGGTTTTTGGGCCACACCCGGTGGTGCTCAGGGGTTACTCCTGGCTGTCTGATCAGAAATAACTCCTGGCAGGCACGGGGGACCATATGGGGCACAGATTCGAACCAACCACCTTGGGTCCTGGATCGGCTGCTTGCAAGGCAAACACCGCTGTGCTATTCTATCTCTCCGGGCTATTCATCCACTTTTATTGGATTATTTAATGACTATATATTTCTTATAAAGTGGATTTGTAGAAATATTGGTATAAATAAAAATGTACTTTTACCTCTCATATTCATTATTTAATAAAATTTGCTTCAGTGTTTATTTGTTTTAATTTTATTGCCTAGATTTGTAGTTCATTTTAGAAATTTTTGATTGACACTACTGGGTACTTTGAAATATTTTTGGTCATTAGACCTTGAAATACTGTGGTTGAAATAAGCTTTTAATATTTAATAACTATATTTCTAGAAACTAGATAAGTTGTCTAAGCAGCAATTGAACGTATTTAAATTCATCCTATTAAATTTTTCCTAATGAATAAAAGGGACAAGTCTTACTCAGAAATATTTACAAATGAATCTGTAATGTGACTCAGGGAAAAAGTCAGAGAGATAATTTACTCATAGCATTGACTCCACCATTCTACCAAAAAATATCACCCTGATGTGATTTCCTATAAAAAAATTGCTTCTTGTGACAAAACAGACAAGATGCCTTTTTTTAAAAACATGAGTCTACTACCTCTGACCTGCAAGTTCTTACCAGTACAGCTTTTTTTCTACACATCATTTTTGTCTCTGGATAACTGACCCTGAGACAACAGTGGAAGGGATCTTTGCAGTCACTCTGGCACATTTTAATATTTCTCTTTCAATCTGGAATCTCCAAGTAAACATGAGCTCTATCTATTCTCAGGTTTCTGTATTTCCTTTATATGCTTTTTGATATTTCTTATGATTTTATGCTCTCAGTGAATCTGGGACTTTATTCTGTTCTATTTTTCAATTCACTTCTTTTAGCTGTAGAAATTTTAAATGTGCAACCAATTAAGAAGATGCTGTCATTCATTCTATGATATAAGGGGAACAGCTTTTAAGGAAAAAAAAACACATCTCAATGAAAAGAAAAGGGAGCTGGTGTATTTTGGAGGAGACTTAACAAAGGATAAATCAGTGAAACTTAGAAGAACCATGGGAGAATAAAACTGTTCTTAAGCTTAAGAAAAGGGAAGTTTGACCTTGAAATATATAAAGCCTGCTGCTTCTTTTATTTAGGCTATTATACAATTCATAATGAGATATATCATCTCACTGCTTCTGTAGATAAAGTTAAATACTATCAATTGTTCCTGTGTGTAGTATAAATGTTAAAATCACTTCCTAAATTAATTTTACTTATTTGACTTATCTATTTTGGTGTATCTATTTTACTAATTCTTATATCCAACATTCCAAGTGAATTGGAGATTAATTTTGATCATTTTATCAACAGTAATTTAAAAGTATTAATATTAATTGTAAATCGATATCTTTCTAGTTTATCTCATTACAGCACTTTTGATATAGTTATTCATGTATTAATTGATTTTATTAGATTCCGATGTTTTGATTTATATGTACATATATTATATATATAATATAATCATTTTCTGAGAAGAACCGCTATCCCTGTAAGGCAGCTAGCTATTGTAGTGAAAATCATACCTGTCCACCAGTGGAAGAAATCTCTTGGGAGCCGGGAGGTGGCCAGGATGTAAGGTGCCTAGGACAGACCACGGTTCGATCCCCCGGTTCCCATATGGTCCCCAGTGCCTGCCAGGAGCGACTTCTGAGCGTATAGCCAGGAGTAACCCCTGAGTGTCACTGGGTGTGGCCCCAAAAAAACAAACAAAAAACAAAACAAAACAAAAAAGAAATCTCAATGTAGCCTTATATATCTTTGCATACATTTTCTTTATATCTGCTTTTAATTTCATAGCCTTAATCTTCTCAAAATCTTCTCTTTTGCTTCTCAAAAACTTACTTTTGCAACTTGCTTTTGTCTTTATCTTTGCAGTTAGCTCACCCTTAAAATTTGAATTGCTTTGTGACTTTTATGATAGGTACATTGATTCAAATTGTATGTAAATCAACCATGTGTTATTAAGTTATTCTTTGCAGAAACATTTGCTAATCACTATTTTCACCATCATAGTCACAAGAGTAAATATGCTTTCACTTAGTCTTTGCTGCTTTCCTAAAACAGAAGAAATGTTTTTCAGATGTTTATGAAAGACTTTGGAGTAAAAATTACTTTTATTATAGAGGCAAGTAATTCTGATTCCTAATTATTTTGGTCAAACATATTCATTAGGGTTGCAATTTGTACTCGCTATTAGAAGTAATTGGCAGAATAATATTAATATCCTTTTAAAATCAAATCAACTGAAATTAAAGTAACAGAATTTGTCCCTTTATAGTATTTCATTATACTATTTAGGTTAGTACTGTTTCTATTCATGAGAACTATTATGTGTTTTGAATAATTAAAAAAAGATCTGTTACTTGTTGATTTTGGATTTGTTTAACTGACATATTGAATTAAATATTCAGTTAGTGAATGACATATGGCATTTCTTGACTGAAACATTGCAAATATGGCTTTTTCTTGGTGCACAGATCTTATTTTCAATGAATTTTATAAGTGATGCAAGATGAGTGAATTCAAGAATAGACTGTTCATGATTTATACATAAATACATTCAAGGATTGTCTATTGCATCAAAGTTTATCTACACTTGTAGATAAGGCAAATTTATGAAGATAAAAACATGTTTCAGGATCTTAATTTAAGAAGGCATATGTTGATTTACAGATTCATTTTAACATTTTTCCTCCTCTGTTAATTAGGTATTGTGCAATTCACAACATTTTTCTGATGACTTCTTTCAGGATCAATTTATTTCTTACTGGCAATTTATTTGACATATTAAAAATTTCTAGTGATCTTGTTATATTCACTAAATTATCATTATCTTTACAATCACAATACTTTTTTTTGTTTGTTTGTTTGCTTTTTGGGTCACACCGGCAGTGCTCAGGGGCTACTCCTGACTCCATGCTCAGAAATTGCTCCTGGCAGGCACGTGGGACCACATGGGGTACCGGGATTCGAACCGATGACCTTTTGCATGAAAGGCAAATGCCTTACCTTCATGCTATCTCCCGGGCCCAACAATCACAATACTGTCATTACAACTAAATTTACATATGCCATTACATGTTGTATTATGACTACCTACATTAAATATCTTATAAGCACAGTTGTATGCCTTATTTATCTTCTACTATCTTAATATATTTTTCAAATCCAATATTTGCCTATATTGAAATTCCTCTAAAAATAAGATAAAAACAAAAAGATAACAAATCTATAGGTCTATTATATATTTTATTTGCATTAAATTATTGACTTAGGAAGGGCACAGAAATAGAGACACAGATTAGTTCCTGATCAGCCCAGCATAAGTAATCATTCTCATAGTTCAATAATTTGCCTCCAAGCCATATGAAAGGGAACTTGATATTCTTGACCTGGAAACTAACTCCAGACTAACTGAATATTAAGAGAACTAAGTAACTTAGACTGGTTAAGCTCTAACTCATTTAGCTTCAGAAAAATGATGAATGCATTCCACTAGAACAATTAAGTTGATTGTCTTGACAAAGGAAAGAATTCAAGAATTAGAATGTGTAGGTAATTTGAGGTA
>PVKC010043852.1:0-11701 GCA_004027635.1 Crocidura indochinensis | reverse complement strand
TAATACTAGTAAATGAGGGGTCATTTCTCACTACATTTAAGACCAATGGTGATGTTTCTGATTTTTAAATAGATGCCATTGCCATTATGTGAAATTGTATCTTATTGTTGTTTGATTTGAGTTTCTATAATAACAAGTGACTATGAATACTTTTTTATATGCCTACTAGCCATCTGTATGTCCTCTTTGGGGAACTTGAACATAGATAGCAAAAGAAGAAAATGAAGTAAAATTCAAGTCATCGCTAATTTCACAAAAATAAATCTTCATCATAAAGTATATTAGTTTTAAATGAAACATATACTATAACACTAAGGATAAGAAAGATTGAAAGTACAAGAGGAATAAAAAATTGTTAACTACATAACTTTTTATACTTTTCTAGGTCTATGTCCTAGTTGCTTGCAAACTCCCCAGTAGATTATCTTTCTACTTTTTAATTTTCTTACTTTATTTTAATTATAACTGATAGTGTTTTTTTAAAATAGGATAATAATTTATGATTATTAGCTTATATTAGACATTATTCTTTTACTTAACTATGAAAGCAGATTAAGCATAGCTATTTTATAGCTTGTGTCTGGAAAATTTATTGTTTGTGTATTGATTGATTTCATATTGTATTTTATCTTTTCGCTTATCTATGATTGTATATTAGATGTTCCTTTTGAACTATAATACATAGAAATAGTTTGAAACCTGGGGCAGAAGCATAGCACAGTGTAGGGCATTTTTCTTGCACGTGGCTGATCCAGAACGGACCTGGGTTCTATCCTAGGTGTCTGATATGGTCCCTCAGGCTGGAAGAGATATCTGAGTACATAGCCAGGAGTAAGCCCTAAACGCCACCAAGTGTGTCCCCGGAAAAAAAAAAAAAAAGAAAGAAATAGTTTGAAACCTAAACTATAGCTAACTTTTTTTCAGACAGAATTTGCTTTTGTCAGGCATTTTGACTACATAGCGGGTACCTTGGTGTGAGTTTCAAGGACAGAGGTTTTCTGTACTAACCTGATGGCAAAGAGCTAGGCTACAGTGTTTGCAAAAATTACATTATCCTTTCATTCTTGATCCTAAGGTGTAACCCTTAGAAGTGGTTCAATAGGGTCCACCTTTCCTTGCAAAACTTTGAAATCTAGTCTTGGTTGATCTAGATTTTTAAAAAGCTGACAAAGATAAAAAATAATTTTCAGTTATTTTTGCATTAGCAAATGTCCATGCAGAGATGTTGTTCCACAGGCCAAGAAATGACTGGTGTTTGGTAATCTCCCGAGAACTTACTGGTTTATTTATATTATCATTTTGAATACGAATATTTTTCTATTTCATAATTTGTGGACTTTTAAACTTATGTAATTTGTGAATTCCTCAATAAAGAAAAGAAATTAAGATTTAAAACATTGGGATGACCCTGTGAGGGGGGTGCTCTGACACCTAAACTTCACGCATTTCGTGGTAAATCCTCTTGTAATTTGCTTTACTTTTTCACTCAAATTATCTGGTCTGCCAATGCTAATGTGGAATACAGCTTGACAATTACTTAAATTAAGCACACATACCTATTCAGTAGAATTTTATATTTACATCATGAGTATAGTAGAACCAACATGGCAAAACAGTTTTCCCTATAAGGACATCTCCTCTTTGAATGGAATGGCAGGCAAAATCAGTCACATTATATATCTATATAAAACTCATGCGGTTTTTTGTTCATTAAACAAGCATATCTGAATCTTCATAAATTAAATTCATATGTGATACAATTTTATTGTTTTTAATGCCACACCCAGCAGTTCTTGTGTTTAGGTTAGAAGATTGCTCCTGGTATTTCCACAATCAAACCTAGCCTGTCCTATTTACAAGCATGCATTTTAGCCCTTTGAGCCATCGAGCGAGCTCTTCTAAAACTATTCATTGAGAGCTTAACAGAAGTTAGCTCATAATGCATATTCCAATTTCATATAAATACATATCAAACTATTGTTGATTATAGACTTTATTTGGCATTAAAGTCTATATAATTTATGATTTTAGAATCTGTTTATATAGAAGCAAAATTAACTTTTAATATTGCACATATTTTATTTATTTTTATTTTTTGGGTCACACCTGGCAGCGCTCAGAGGTTGGTTACTTCTGACTCTATGCTCAGAAATCGCTCCTGGCAGGCTCAGGGGACTATATGGGATGCCGGGATTTGAACCACTGACCTTCTGCGTGCAAGGCAGATGCTTTACCTCCATGCTATCTCTCCAGCCCCATTTTGCACATATTTAAAAAAAATGCAGTATGTTCTGATGCTGCTAGCAACTTGTCTATAAATAAATTAAAGTCATTAAATATACAACTAGAGTTCTTTAGTCTTACCAATTTTAATATATTTCGTTAATAGTTGAAATCAATGTTCAAGTTTATATGGATAAGTTTTGTCTTTTCTGTTAAGATGCAGAAAGTTTACATGGTGAGCCAGATACAAGTAATGTGTAAAAAAAGATTAATGGTGGGTTGGAACAATAGTACAGCAAATAAGGTGCTAGCCTGGCTTGAGTCTGATGTGGAATAAATTCTCAGCACCTCAAATGGTTCTTCAACCCTAGCAGGAATGATTCCTGAGCACAATCCAGAAGAAAGTCCTAAAAGCATCAGATATGCCCCCCTCCCACAAAACAGATTCAGAACTAAGCACAGAATCTTTTAAATCTATAAACAAGAAGAGAGGCACAATATATGCTCCATGATATATCAATAAAATTAAATTTACATTTCTACTAGAAACAATGATAATACTGAATTAAATGTCTCAATGAACCGATTAAAGATATTGAATAACAGACAAATTAAGACTCAAAATGAAACAAATGATTGACTTCTATATCTGACTTTTTTTCTAGAAATGTTTCACATACTGTGACACATGGAGGACAGAATAATGCTCCTGGTGTTGTTCAAGAAATTGATGTTCAGGGAAACTAAGACACATGGGAGTTATGGAGAAGAGATGTTATGCTAAAAATGAGAATGCTACAATTCTACATAAATCTTCTCTGGACTCTTAGTTTGAACATTAAGATATGCATATATAGGGGAAAGTAGAACTACCTGTTTTGAGCTGAACAATTATAGTTTTTCAGAAAACTCATGGAGGATGTTTACTCAGGGAATTCCATAGAAAGTCAGAACAAACAATTGCGACAAACAAAGCCAAAATTTAAGGCTATTATAAGTCAACTAAAGAGATTTAAGAATGACAAAAAAATCTACCAGTAAAAATATATTAAATACTAGCATGGTAAGAGAATACAAGATCAGTGTCCAAAATAATTTTAAAGTGTGTATTACAATATAAACTATACATTTAATTTTTTGTTTGCTTTTTGGGCTGTGCTCGGCTGTGTTCACAGCTTATTATTATCTCTGTGCTTAAGTATCATTTCTGTTGAGGCTCATTGGACCATATGAGGTGCCAGAGATAAAATTTAGGTTGACCCCATGCAAGGCAAGTACTCTGGCCATTAAGGGAAGTTCTGACTTCCTCTAACATTTTAAACACTATTTAACTAGCTGTAATAGCATTGATATTTTAGGTACAGAACTTTAAAAGTTTTGTTGATGTTGTTTTGTTTTGGAATCATACCCAGTGCTGCACTGAGTAGGCTGCTCAGGGCTTTCTCTCTCAAAAGCACCACGTCACGTCAGGAGTTGTACTGAAGGCACCCATATGCAATGTTGGAGAATGCCCTCCAACCCTGTGTTAGTACAGGGATAAATTTAGTATGATTTATCCTATGCTATACCTGAAAACCAAATAGTTTTAAAACATTAAAATACTGTGAATTAAATTGGAATAATCAATACTGTGAAAATATCATATCTTCACTTATTGTTCTGCAGATTTAATACAGCCCTATTCTAATCAGACCAGTTAATAAAAATTGGTGAGATTTATAACATCAGCACAATGCTAAAATAAAACACTTTTATTATTACCTTTACATCAGAATAAACAGAATATTCAAAATTCAACTAATGCTTTATCTGCTCAAATGCCAGGATGTTGTAGCTTCCCATGTATAGAACAGAATATGGGTATATTGATACTCATGGAAGTGATAGACAAAGAAGACAGTGGTACATTTAGAACTCATCTTTGCAATAGTTCTCAGAGACAATGAGAGGAGGGCTGGAACTTCCAGCTCATTCATGAAGCTCACCACAAAGAGTGGTGAGTGCAGTCATAGAAATAACTACACTGAGAACTACCATCATCATGTGAATGAATGAGGGAACTGGAAAGCCTGTCTAGAGTACAGGTAGGGATAGGGTGGGATGGAGGGAGATTTGGGACATTGGTAGTGGGAATGTTGCACTGGTGAAGGGGGTGTTCTTTACATGACTGAAACCTAATCACAATCATATTTGTAATTAAGATGTTTAAATAAAGAAAGAAAAAAAAGAACTATCTGCAAATGAGATAGAGAGTACGAAGTATAGATACCCATGTCCTAAAGCCCAATGAACTCCACAGGAATGAAGGAAAATATGAGAAAAACCACAACAGCAGTTGAATGGTCCTTCATGCTATTCTATACATTACCTTGATTAAAAAAAAAAGAATTATCAAAACTTACCACTAACTTACATTTATAAAGGATGCCTATTTAAAATGAACTTAAATCCACAAAGAAATGTGCCATCAAATAATCTTTAAAAATTACTTTATTTTGAGTTTTCAGTAAAATAACAGAAAAGCATCTGAAATCAACATAAAGATATAAAATTTTGTGATCTTACAGAAAAAGAATTCAAAATAGCTATCATTAGGGAACTCAACAAATTACAAAACATACGAAAAAGCAAATCAAGGTACTCAGGAATAAAATTAAGGAATATATGGAGTTATTTACCAAAAATATAAAGTCCATTTTAAAAATAAGATTTTTGGGGGCCTGGGAGATAGCATGGAGGTAAGGCATTTGCCTTTCATGCAAAAGGTCATCGGTTCGAATCCTGGTGCCTCATATGGTCCCCCGTGCCTGCCAGGATACTGCTAACCATACTGACAGTTTCCTCATGTTTGCTTACTATATGATTTTTAATAGTCATTTATATTTGTTATATGTATTTTTATTAACATATTTAGTTAAGCATAAAATTCATATTCAGAAAAAATATTGTCTTTTAACATTTTATTACTTCCTTTACTAGAGACCAGTATTTCTTTTTTTATAATATCTTTTTTTAAGCATCTTGATTACAAATATGATTGTGATTCGGTTTCAGTCATATAAAGAACATTCTCTTCACCAGTGCAACATTCCCACCACCAATGTCCCAAATCTCCCTCCATCGCACCCCACCCCCACCTCTACTCTAGACAGGCTTTCCAATTCCCTCATTCAGTCACATGGTTATAGTAGTTCTCAGTGTAGTTATTTCTATGACTGCACTCACCACTCTTTGTGGTGAGCTTCATGGAGTGAGCTGGAAGTTCCAGCCTTCCTCTCATTGTCTCATGATTGTTGCAAAAATGACTTTTATTTTTCTTAAAACCCATAGATGAGTGAGACTATTCTGTGTCTCTCTCTCCCTCTGACTTATTTCACTCAGCAAGATAGATTCAATGTACATCCATGTATAGGAAAATTTCATGACTTCGTCTTTATTGACAGCTGCATAATATTCCATTGTGTATATGTACCACAGTTTCTTTAGCCATTCATCTGTTGAAGGGCATCTTGGTTGTTTCAGAGCCGGGCTATTGTGAATAATGCTGCAATAAATATAGGTGTGAGAAAGGGATTTTTGTATTGTATTCTTGTGTTTCTAGGGTAGATTCCTAGGAGTGGAATAGCTGGGTTGAATGGGAGCTCAGTTTTTGAAGGAATCTCCATATAACTTTCCATAGAGGTTGGACTAGACAGCATTACCACCAGCAGTGGATAAGAGTTCCTTTCTCTCCATTTCCCCGCCAGCATTGATTGTTCTCGTTTTTTGTGATGTGTGCCAATCTCTGTGGTATGAGATGCCATCTCACAGTTGTTTTGATTTGCATCTTCCTAATGATTAGTGATGAGGAGCATTTTTTCATGTGCCTTTTGGCCATTTATATTTCTTTTTTTTATCAAAGTGTCTGTTCGTTTCTTCTCCTCATTTTTTGATGGGATTAGATTTTTTTTCTTGTAAATCTGTCAGTGCCCTGTATATTTCGGATAATAGCCCCTTATATGATGGGTGTTGGGTGAATAGTTTCTCCCACTCGGTGGGTGACTCTTGTATCCTGGGCACTATTTCTTTTGAGGTGCAGAAGCTTCTCAGTTTAATATATTCCCATCTGTTGATCTCTGCTTCCACTTGTTTGGAGAGTGCAGTTTCCTCCTTGAAGATGCCTTTAGTCTCAATGTCATGGAGGGTTTTACCGACATGTTGTTCTATATACCTTATGGTATCAGGTCTGATATCAAGGTCTTTAATCAATTTGATATTTTACCTTTGTACAAGATGCTAACTCTGGGTCTATGTTCACTTTTTTGCAAGTGGCTAACCAGTTCTGTCAGCACCACTTGTTGAAGAGGTTTTCCCTGCTCCACTTAGGATTTCTTGCTCCTTTGCCAAAAATTAGGTAATTGTATGTCTGGGGGGACAATGTCTGAGAACTCAAGCCTCTTACACTGATCTGAGGGTCTGTCTTTATTTTAATACTATGCTGTTTTGATAACTATTGCTTTGTAGTAGAGATTAAAGTTGGGGAAAGTAATGCCTCCCATTTTCCTTTTCCCTAAGAGTGCTTTAGCTTTCTGAGGGTGTTTATTGTTCCAGATGAACTACATAAGTGTTTTATCCACTTCTTTGAAGAATGTCATCAGTATTTTTAAGGGGATCGCATTACATCTGTATAATGCTTTGGGGAGTATTACCATTTTAATGATGTTAATCCTGCCAATCCATGAGCAGGGTATGTGTTTCTATTTCCATGAGTCCTCTCCTATTTCTTGGAGCAGAGCTTTATAGTTTTCTTGTACAGGTCAAGTTGACTCCAAGTTATTTGAGTTTGTGTGGCACTAATGTGAATAGGATTGCCTTCTTGACTTCCTTCTCTTCCCTATCATTAATAGTGTATAAAAAGACCATTGATTTCTGTGTGTTTGTTTTGTAGTCTGCCACATTGCTATATGAGTCTATTTTTCTAGATGCTTTTTGGTAGAGTCTTTAGGGTTTTCTAAGTAGAGTATCATGTCATCTGCAAACAATGAGAGCTGGACTTCTTCCTTTTCTATGTGGATTCCCTTGATATCTTTTCCTTGCCTGATCGCTATAGCAAGCACTTCCAATACTATTTTGAAGAGGAGTGGTGAGAAAGGACAGCCTTGTCTTGTACGAGATTTTAGCAGAAAGGCTTTTAGTTTTTTCTCCATTGAGGATAATATTTGCCATTGGCTTGTGGTAGATGGCTTCAACTAGATTGAGAAAGCTTTCTTCCATTCCCATCTTGCTGAGAGTTTTTATCAAGAATGGGTGTTGGACCTTATCAAATGCTTTCTCTGCGTCTATTGATATGACTTTGTGTTTTTTATTTTTCTTGTTGTTGATGTTGTGTATGATGTTGATAGATTTACGGATGTTAAACCATCCTTGCAGTCCTGGGATTAAACCTACTTGGTTGTAGTGTATGATCTTCTTGATGATGCATTGGATCCTATTTGCCAGGATTTTGTTGAAGATCTTTGCATCGGCATTCATCAAGGATATTGGTCTGTAATATTCTTTTTAGGCAGCATCTCTGTCTAGTTTTGGTATCAAGGTAATGTTGGCTTCATAAAAGCTGTTTGGGAGTGTTCTCGTTTTTTCAATTTCTTGGAAGGGCCTGACTAAGATTGGTAGTAGCTCCTCTTGAGAGATTTGAAAAAATTCATTAGGAAATCCATCTGGGCCTGGGATTTTCTTTTTGGGCAGATGTTTGATTACAGTTTCAATTTCCTCAGTGGTGATGGGGGTGTTTAGATATGCTACATCCTCCTTACTTAACTGTGGAAGGTTATAAGTGTCCAAGAATTTTTCCATTTCTTCTAGGTTCTCATGTTTAGAAACATAAAGTTTCTCAAAGTAGTCTCTGATTACCCTTTGGATCTCTGCAATAACTGTCGTGATCTCCCCCTTTTCATTTCTAATATGGTTATCAGATTTCTCTCTCTTTCTTTGTGAGGTTTGCCAATGGTCTATCCATCTTGTTTATTTTTTCAAAGAACCAACTTCTGCTTTCATTGTTCTTTCGAATTGTTTTTTGGTTTTCCACTTCATTGAGTTCTGCTTTCAGCTTTGTTATTTCCTTCTGTCTCCCTATTTTTGGTTCCTTTTGTTGGTCATTTTCTAATTTTTTGAGCTGCGTCATTAAATTATTCGGGTAGACCCCTTCTTCCTTCCTGATATGTGCTTATAGAGCTATAAATTTTCCTGTCAGGACCGCTTTTGCTGTGTCCCATAGATTCTGGGGGGTTGTGTCTTCATTATCATTTGTTTCCAAAAAGTTTTGATTTTCTTTTTGACTTGATCTCGGACTCACTGGTTGTTCAGTAGCAGAGTGTTTAATTTCCAGTTGTTAATACTTTTATTCTGTGTGACTTTGTAGTTCACATCTAATTTCAGAGCCTTGTGGTCAGCAAAGGTAGCTTGCAAGATTTCTATCCTCTTGATTTTATGGAGGTATGTTTTATGTGTCAGCATGTAGTCTATCCTGGAGAATGACCCATGTACATTGTAGAAGAATGTGTATCTAGTTTTTTGGGATGGAGTGTCCTATATACATCTACTAGTCCTCTTTCTTCCATTTCTCTGTTTAGGACTAGTATGTTTTTGTTGGGTTTCAGTCTGGTTGACCTATCAAGTGTTGATAGGGCTGTGTTGAGGTCTCCCATAATTATTGTGTTATCATTGATTTCTTCTTTCAGATTTGTCAGTAACTGTATTAGATAATTTTCTGGTCTCTCATTGGGTTTATATATGTTTAATAGTTTGATATCTTCCTATTGCACATATCCCTTGATTAAAACAAAGCGTCCATATTTGTCCCTTACCACTTTTCTGAGTATAAAATTGGAGTCATCAGATATTAATATGGCCACCTGAGCTTTTTTGAGGGTATTATTTGCTTGTAATATTTTCCTCCAGTCTTTGATTTTAAGACTATGTTTGTTCTGACTATTCAGATGTGTTTCTTGTAGGCAGCAGAAGGTTGGATTCATCTTTTTGACCCACTTTGCCACTCTGTGTCTTTTAATTGATGAATTTAGTCCATTAACATTGAGGGAGATGATTGTCATAGGATTTAATGTCATCTTTGTAGATAACTTTCCTGTGTTTGTTGGTCTCTCTTGTCTTAGAGTAGATCTGTCAGAGTTTCTTGTAACATGTCTGCTGTAAGTCTTAGGGATGCTTCTTTGAATGTAATTTTTCTTTTTGATCTTGCAGCTTTCAGTATTCTATCTCTATCTGTGGGATTTGTCATTGTAATGATGATGTGTCATGGGGTCTTTTTCTTTGAGTCTCTTTTAGCTGGTACTCTTCGGACATGCAGGATTTGATTGCATGTAGTCTTTACCTCTGGAAGTATCTCTTGGATGATATCTTTGACAGTTGATTCTTCCTGGAGATCTCCTACCTGGGTCTCTGGGACTCCAATGATTCTTATGTTGTTTCTATTGAGTTTATCAAAGACTTCTATTTTCATCTGTTCACATTTCTTGAGTACTTTTTCCATTGCCTGATCATTAATCTTAAGGTTCTTTTCCAATTTCTTCTGCTGTGTTAGGTTTTTCTGCATCTCATCTTCCAGTACTCTGATTCTCTCCTCAGCTGCTGTTACCCTGCTGTTGAGGCCATCCACTGAATTTTTCAATTGAGCTGCCGTGTTTTTCAGATCTGCTATTTCAGTTTGGAGTTTTCTGATTTCTGTCTTTTGTCACACCACACTCAGGAAGGACAGCACACCAGAAGTGCACTCCTGAAAAGGAATTAATTTGCCAGAAAGGCCCGCTTTGAGTAGTCTAAATCAGCTGACCTCTTTGTGTGGATTGTCTGGCTATAATTTCATACATGGCAGTGATATCTCACTCTTTCTCTTTAAGAAATCAGGCTTTTGTCCTTAGACAAAGAAATTGCAATACAGGAAAAAACGCCCCCGAAAGTCACCTGCTGAGTTCCCCTTTGTGATATCTCTCTCTCTCTCTCCCATACCTTGAAGGTATTTGATTTCTCCCTGCCTGCAGTAACGTCACTTCATATGCTAATTCTAGCTCTGATCTCATTGGTTCAATCCCGTTTCCTTTCTCCCTGGCTATGCCCCCAAAATATGGCTATTTAAGGCCAACTCAGATAATAAAAGCTCTCTCTGGACTCTTCCTCACCACCGGTCACACCGTGTAATTCTGTGTGGTCTCATTTATTTTTCATTTTTATTTCATATATCATAATTCATATTTCATATTTCGTCTGCTTCATGTTCCCCCTTGAATCCCAGTGGTAAAATAATACCCACTAAGGTTTTTGCTTTAGGGACTTTTTTAAAATCAAATTATGAATAAAAGTCTGCAGCAGTCTTTGTGTTCTGTTTAGATGATCTATGCTTTCTTTGAGTTCTACAAACATCTTCCATATTGGTATTTTAAGTTCCTTATCCGGAGGTTAATCAGATGGTTGGAATTTATTAGGTCATCTGAGCTTTCATGTTCATTCTCTGTGCATGGTATTTGCCTGCGAGTTTTCCCGATTGTCACGCTTGTAGTGTGATTTTTTTCTGCGTGTTGTGGTGGGGTTCATTGGTTAGAAAGAGTGTGTGGCCGTGAAGTGAAGTGGCCACACTCTTCTGTGGCCTCTAGATGACATTTTTTTTTTTTTGGTGGGTGAACTTCCTAGGCCTCTGAGTAGAGCTTTAAGTAAGTATTCAGGTTGGGGGCCCGGCGGTGGCGCTGGAGGTAAGGTGCCTGCGCTAACCTAGGACGGACTTCGGTTCAATCCCCCGGTTCCCCCTATGGTCCCCCGTGCCTGCCAGGAGCGACTTCTGAGCGAATAGCCAGGAGTAACCCCTGAGCGTCACCCGGTGTGGCCCAAAAACAAAACAAACAAACAAACAAAAAAGTAAGTATTCAGGAACGACAGAGAAGCAAAGCAAAGAGTTCCCTTCTAGACCTCAGGGTCATCCAAGGCTCAGCAGGAAGGTAGAGTCAGACAAGAACTCTCTCTGAAACAGGCAGGCTCACTGGCAGGAATGCTGATGAAATCCAATCTCAGACAGCTGGAAACCACATGGCCCAAGATGACTTCTGCACCCTTCTGACTCCCGGCAGAAACCAGCAGGAGTCTGTGTATGTCCTGACCCACCTCTGAAGCAGGCAGGCTCACAGGCAGGGATGCTGATAAAACCCAGTCTCAGAAAGCTGGAAACAGCATGATCCAAGATGGCTTCTGCGCCATTCTGACTCCCGGCAGAAACCCTGCATTCAGATTTCTAATTTGCCATTTGCTGTAAAAAATTCATTCATTCATCGAGAATGGAGTGATAGCACAGTGGTAGGGCATTTGTCTTTCATGCTGCCGAAGTTGGACTCGAGTTTGATCCCTAGCATCTCATCTGGTCCTCTTAGCCTGCCAGGAGTAACCCCTGACCACTGCCAGGTGTGGCTCCAAAACAAAACAAAGCAAAAAATTCATAAGT
>PVKC010043851.1:0-11696 GCA_004027635.1 Crocidura indochinensis | reverse complement strand
AATATGGGGTACCAGGGATCAAATCCACGCAGCCAAATACAAGGTAAATGCTCACCCATTTTGCTGCTACTCTAGCCCTCCCCCCAGTTTCGTTACTTTCGAGGCAGATTGTGTGATATAATGAAAAAAAGTATTCCATTTTACTGACTTTGTAGCAATCAGAATAAAATGTCTATTAATCTTCAGGCCGGAATGGTGGTGCTAGGGATAAGGCATCTGCCTTGCCCTCACTAGCCTAGGACTGACAGCGGTTTTATAACCCAGCATCCCATATGGTTGTCCAAGCCAGGAGCGATTTCTGAGCACATAGCCAGGAGTAACCTCTGAGTGTCATCGGGTGTGGTGCCCAAAATTGTCCATTAGTCTTAATTTCCCCTTATGAGTTGTGTGATCTTGGATAAATTACTTGACTTTTCTGAGCCCCTTTGTATATATAAAAACAATATGAACTCTCTTGAGATTCTTTTAAAGGTAAAATGAAATTAGGGTCATATGCAGATACCTGGCAAATGGTGAAAACTAAGTAAAAGTTCAATTTTCCTCTCTGAGTCATTTAAGAACTTTACTGAGGTGAGGTCAAGATGGTGGAGATGGTTGCATTATGAATCATGCCAGGAGTCATCTAAGAGGTATGTGCTAGTGAATCTTCCAGAATATTCTCTTCACCCATTCATTTTTAATGGATTCATACAATTCATTGAAAATGAATGGATAAAGAGAACATTCTAGAAGGATTCACCAGTACATACCTCTTAGATGGCTCCTTTGAAGTAATCATAGTAAACTGAGAAAAATAGTAAGACCTCCAATAAAGAAAAATAATGAAATGTGTATCAGGAAATTTCAATCAGAAGTCACAGAATAAAGAGCATGGTATAAGAAGGTAAACTATAAACTAATTGAAAGGCCTCAGTAACAGAGCGATAGAGTTGAATAATGAATTAGTGAGCTCTAACACAAAGTAGAGGAACCCATCATTAAAGAGCATAGATAGAATAAAGATGAAAAAGAAATAAGTTGACCAAAGAATTATGGGATGAGTCAAAATGAACAAGGTAAGAATTATAGCATTCTTCGGGCCAGAGCAATAGCATAGCAATAGGGTATTTGTTTGCCTTGCAAGCAGCCAACCTGAGCAGGACCCAAGTTCAATCCCTGGTATCCCATATGGTCCCCCGAGCAATTTCTGAGTGCAGAGCCAGGAGTAACCCCTGAAGGCCACGGGATGTAGCCCAAAAACCAAAAAACAAACAAACAAAAAAGAATTATAGGATTCCTAAAGGAAGATGGAAGGAAAAATGACAAAAAACTATTGGTCCAAGAAATTATATCTTTGAATTCCTCTGCGTTGAAAATTGAGTTACACATGCAGACTCAAGAGACTCCAAAAATTTCAGTTAAAATACATTCAAATGGAAAAACTCCAAGGCACACTATAGTGAAAATGACGAAAGTCAAAGAAAGTATTCTGAGAACAGCAAGATCAAAGAAAGAACTTATAGTCAAAGAATTTCCTATGAGACTTATGATAGATTTATCAAATGCAATTCTACAGGCCAGAAGAGACTAGTGGGTTATAGCAAACAGGCTGAATTAAATTAGCATTGTAAGAATACTCTAATCAGTTAGATTTGAATGACTGACACAAAGCTTTATGAGCAAGCAACAACTTAAGTTCATAAGGAAATATTGGAACTGGATATAGTAAAATGGCACGGTGCTTGAGTTGCACAAAGATGAATGAGGTTCAATCCCTGACACCCTGCCTGGGTGATCTCTGAGCACAGAGCTAGGAGTAATCCCCAAGCTCTGCTGGTGTGACCCCAAAGCAAAAACAAAACAAAAATGTTCACAACTGTGAAAATAGTATTTTTGAGGGGGAGGCTATAGGGCACATATAGTGCTCAGGACTTACTCTTGGCTCTGTACTCAGAACTCACTCCTGTCTAACTCCGTGACCAAATAGAATGCCATGATTGAACTTGGGTCAGCCATGTTGAAGACAAGCAACCTCTCTGCTATATCTTCAGACCCTAAAACTGATTTTAAATTTTTTAATTTTATTGAACTGATTTACAAAGTCCTTCATAGTTGAGTTTCAGACATACACAATGAATCAAAACCAATCCCACCACCAATGTTGACCTCCCTCTACCATCTTCCCAGAGTGTAACCCAACCACAACCCTTTCCCTCCCAGCAAGCCAGTATAATTGGCTCATTTACAGTTTAGATTGTTAGAGTTTGGGTCTCTTGGTTCCATAGTTGTTGCCTTTGGCTTGGATATTTAGTCCTGTCCCTTTTTTCTCCACCAAATCACCTGACAATTATAGTTGAAAATGATCTCTCTGGACAAGAACTGGGTGGTGACAGGAAGTAAACTGATATGCTTGATACCCCTTTAGTAACAATATTGTAGAAAACAGTGTCTAAAAGGGAATAAAAGGAAGATGGAGTTGTGACTGTTTCTTATGGTGACTCAATTAGAGAATTACGATAGCATGGAGGTAAAGCGTTTACCTTTCATGCAAAAGGTCATTGGTTCGAATCCCGGTGCCCCATATGGTCCCCCGTGCCTGCCAGGAGCAATTTCTGAGCATGGAGCCAGAGTAACCCCTGAGCACTGCCGGGTGTGACCCAAAAACCAAAAAAAAAAATATGGGCTGGAAAGATAGCACAACCATAGGTGTTTGCCTTGCACGCAACTGATCCAGGACTGGCGGTGGTTCAATCCTGGCATCCCAGATGGTCCCCTGAGCCTGCCAGTGACAATTTCTCAGTGCAGAGCCTAAGCACCATGGCCGAGTGTGACCAAAAACAAACAAACAAATAAATAAATATACATTTTTAAAAGGGAAAAAGAGAAATACATGGCAGACTTGTACACAAAATCCAAAGCTAACTACAACAGAAATGATACCCAATTTACAACAGGTGAGATATAGAAGTGACCAGGGGGCAAAGGAGGGGCGATATGGGATACATGCTGGGAAGAGGAGTGGAGGGAGGGCAACATTGGTGGTGAGAATGCCCTTGATTCAATGTCACTATGTACCTTAAATACTACTGTGAATGATTTGTAATCCACTTTGGTCAAAATAAAAATTATTAATATAAAAAAGAAATAATGGCAGAAATAAATGTCATTTCTAAATGCAAGCAATAAAATACAAAAAGAGATTTAAAAAATCCCATTTAGGGGTCCAGAGAGATAGGACAGTGGTAGGGTTTGGCCTTACATGCAGTCAACCCAAGACAACGGCGGTTCAGTTCCTGCCATCCCTGAGCCTGCCAGGGGCATTTTCTGAGCGCTGAGCTAGGAGCATGACCCCAAAACAAAAACAAACAAAAAAAATCCCATTCAGTCTCAAGATCCACAGCTACCTCCATGTCTGTCCATGAGCAGGCACCATAAACTCACTTAACTCTCAAAAGAGAGGTAAGTCAAGTAAATTCATAAAGATGCCTTTCTAACAGCTATTCTCTGTGGAGTGCCTAGGGAAGGGTATGGGCCAAGTCTCCCATCTTGCTGAAGCTTGATAGTGCAAACACATCCCACAACTGCCTGCTACCATATCTACCATACTAATGGTCCAAATTCACAACCTTCCCACTGATTGCTGTAGAAATACCTAACCGCCAAAAAACTATTGGTATGCTGGTTTGGGAGCTGAGATCTCTGAGATCTTTGGGGTCCTGGGTCAGCTGTCTCTTCCTGCACCTCCATACTTCTGGAAACTCTGGAAGCCACACCCAAAATTCACAGCTGCCATCTTGTCTGCTCATTGGCCCAACAGATCCTCAAATTCCTAGACTGTGCATCCACATATGCAGTCATGCCACACCTCCATATTTTTCAATACTGACATCCCAGTTTTTCGATAATTCTATTATTACCACGTCATTGTAACAAGCACTATTAAGTAAATTACCTGTATCTGCCAATGGCCAGGCTAACTAGAGTTTGGAAACAGGGAATAATGGTGGATGGATTGTTAGACTAGTAGTGGGATTGGTGTTGGAACATTATATGCCAGAAATAATTATTAGGAGCTACAGTTGTAAGCCACGATGTTTAAATAAAGAAATGTTGGGGCCCGGGAGATAGCATGGAGGTAAGGTGTTTGCCTTTCATGCAAAAGGTCATCGCTTCGAATCCCGGTGCCCCATATGGTTCCCCGTGCCTGCCAGGAGCAATTTCTGAGCATGGAGCCAGGAGTAACCCCTGAGCACTGCCGGGTGTGACCCAAAAACCAAAAAAAAAAAAAAAGAAATGTATTAAAAATAATTAAATATCCCATTCACAATTCCCCTTCAAACAAATATCTAGAAATCAACAAAGAAATTTGAAGGCTATAAATCACTATTAATAAAGAAATAGAAGATATGAGAAAATGGAAACACATCCCCTGCCCATGAATTAGAAGGATTAACAATGGTCATTTTTTTAACCATGATTTAACAATGGTCATTGTTAAAATGATCATCTCACTGAAAGCATTGCACATATTTAATGCAGTCTCAAGAATTAATTTTTGTTTGCTTTAGGGCCATACACAATAGTGCTTAGGTCTTTACTCCTGACTCTGTGGTCATAGAACACTCCTGTGGTTGCTTGGGGAAAATATGTGGCACCAGGGATCTAAGTTAGGTCAGCATCATGCAAGGCAAGTGCTTTACCCACTGTACTATCTCTCCAACCCTTTATAAAGTATTGTAAGAATAAAGTCCAAATGTTGTAAAATTTTATATGAAGTAATAAAACTCCCATAAAAGTCAAATTAGGGGGCTGGGCGGTGGCGCTGGAGGTAAGATGCCTGCGCTAACCTAGGACAGACCATGGTTCGATCCCCTGGTTTCCCATATGGTCCCCCATGCCTGCCAGGAACGACTTCTGAGCGAATAGCCAGGAGTAACCCCTGAGTGTCACCGGGTGTGGCCCAAAAACCAAAAAAAAAAAAAAGAATTTAAAAAAAAGAAGTCAAATTAATCTTAGAGACAAAAAGAATGGGAGGCATTTCTTTTCTCAACTGTAAACTATACTATAAAGGTAGAATAACCAAGACCATGAGGTTCTAGAATAAAGGCAAACTCTCAGAGTAATAAAATAAAACTGAAAGTCCAGAGACAGACCCTTAGGTTTATAGCCAACTAATCTCTGATAAATGATTTAGGTATATGCAGTGGAGCCAGGAAAGTTTCAACAAATGGTGTTGGGAAAACTGGTTAGTCAAATACAAAGTGATAATTATTATTATTGCAACTCAGATCCCTGTCTCACACCTTACACAAAATTAAATTTAAAAAGAGCCAAAGACCTTAATATTGTACCCAAATCTACAAATTGCATGAATGAAAACATAGAACTCTATACAATACTGACTCTAGAGGTATCTCCAATGATGCAATGTCATTGGGCAAACAAGTAGCAGCAAAAATAAACAAATTAAAATTACATTAAAATTACATTAAATGAGGAGCCAGAGTGGTGGCGCAGCAGTAGGGCCTTTGCCTTACACATGGCTACCTAGGAGGGACTGCGGTTCAATCCTCCAGTGTCCCATATGGTCTCCCAAGCCAGAGTGATTTCTGAGTGCATAGCCAGGAGAAACCCCTAAGTGTCACCGGTGTGGCCTAAACACAAAAACCCAAAAATAGCTTCTGCACTGAAAAACAAGTGATGACTAGAATAAAAAGACATCCAAAATAGTGGAAGAAGATATTCATTCACAACACATCTTACTAATATCCAAGCCACATAAAGCATTTGCAAAACTTGACAGCAGCAAAATAACTTGAAAAAAAATGGGTCAAAGAGATAAACACTTTCTCAAAGAATACATTCAGGTCAATAGATATTTCAATGAGGCCAGAGTGATAGCTAAGCAATAGGGCATCTGCCTTGCATGCAGTTGACCTGGTACCTGCCCGGGTTTGATCCCTGGCATCCTATATGATCCCTGAGCCTTCCAGGAGCAATTTCTGAGCACAGTGCCAGTAGTAACCCCTGAGAGTTGCTCGGTATAACCTCAAAAACAAATGAAAAAAGATATGTCATAGTCAGTGAATGCAAATCAAGACAATAATAAGTTCTCACCCCACCGGTAAGACTGATGCATCAAGTTAGAATGTGGGGGGAAAAGGAAACTTATGCACTGTTGGTAGGAATGTTGTCTGGTTTAGCCTGTAAAGAAAACAATATGGTGACACCTTTCAAAATAGAATTTGAGCTTTCATAGACAGAGCAATCCCTCTTTTGGTCATCTACCCCTAGTGCCTCAAACAGTATTTTATTTTATTTTATTTTTATAATAATATCTTTATTTAAACACCACGATTACAAACATGTTTGTAGTTGAGTTTCAGTTATAGAAAGAGCATCCCCTTCATCAGTGCAACATTCCCAACACCAAGTCCCCCATCACTCTCCTCCCCCAAGCCTGCCTGTATTCAAGTCAGGCATTCTATTTCTCTTACTACCATTGTCATGATAGTTGTTAGTGTAGTTATTTCTCTAACTGCACTCACCACTCTTTATGGTAAGCTTTATATCATGGACCAGTCCTTCCAGCCCTCATCTCTATTGTCTCTAGTTATTATTTCAATACTATCTTTTGTTTTTCTTAAATCTCACAGATGAGTGAGACTATTTTGTGTGTGTCTCTCTCCCTCTGACTCATTCTACTCAGCATAGTAGGTTCCATGTCCATCCATGTATAGGAAAATTTCATGACTTCATTTTTCCCGACAGCTGCATAGTATTCCATTGCGTATATGTACCTAGTTTCTTTAGCCACTCATCTGTTGTCGTGCATCTGGGTTGTTTCCAAATTCTGGCTATTATAAATAGTGATGCAATGAATATAGGTGTGCAGAAGGTATTTTTGTATTGAGTTTTTGTGTTCCTAGGGTATATACCTAGGAGTGGTATAGCTGAATCATATGGGAGCACAATTTTCAGTTTTTTGAGGAATCTCCATCTTGTTTTACACAAAGGTTTTATAGATGGAATTCCCACCAGCAGTGAGTGAGAGTAAAAATAGTATTTTAAAAAGACATTTGCACTCCCATGTTCATTTAGTACCACTCACAATAACGTCAATCTAGAACAAGTGCCCAGGAACAAATGAGTAGACAAAAAATTGGTCTTTAGGCATACTACTCAGTTATAAGACAACATAAAATCACATGATTTACTTCATCATGGATGGAACTAGAGCATATCATGTTGAATATGAGCAGCCAGAGGAAAAGGGGCTGTTACAAAATGATATATCTCAGGTGCGGGATTTAAAGAAACATAGTCTGGGAATAACAAATTACCAAAAGTAATAGAGTCTTAGAGTTGACCTACAGTACTGAATTGCCAGGGAAGGATGGGGGGAGAAAAGTGACCTTGAAAAAAAAGGAAAAGCTATCATTTGTCTATTCATTTTTAAATAGAATTATGAATGTGCTTATTTTCCAGAATGGAGGGATGCAGGCCTTCTGAGGTGGGTGCCATGTTGGAACATTATTTGTCTAAAACTAAGCTCTTCTTTAAATCACAGTGTCTGTATAAAAATATAGAAAAAGAACAATGGAAGAAAAGCAATATTTTTCATGGTTCTTTACAGTGAAATTTTTTTCAACAGCCTAATTTTTTTGCCCTTAGATGATTTATGACTTCTTAAAAGTCAAATTCAACCCCCAAATATGCAGATTTCTAACCATTGCCGAGTCCTATGAAATTGGTAAAAACTCTTAAGAGCCACCCCCAAGGGTGATGAATTGATAGTGGCCCTTACTGAGAGTATTATCCATGCTAGCAGCTTTCAATCACCAATCTCAAGTTTTATGGAAAAGTTGTAAAAGATGTAGAAAGGTTGAAAATCTACTGGTCTAACTCTTTGGTTCTAACTGTAGTTCTTGGATAGTCTGTAGTATAGGAGCTAGTCCACCGAAGTACAAAGATTGAACAAAACCACAGGGTTACATTGATCAAGAGCTCCTTGGGCTGACTAGATTAGTCATATATATTTATTTATCACAACCACAGCATTTAGGCTCCTGACTTAGAAGCATATGCTTTGAAAAAATATCATCATTTTGGAGTGAACTTTACATATTTCATGCTCTTATGAAGTCAGTTGGAATATAACTGCCCAATTGGCATTTGCCGAAGTGCTGTGACCCCACAGTTGGTAGCCGGATCCTAGGTCTAGTTCAAACTTTGGAACCATCTTGGACTCCATCATAGTGTCTTACGGTTAGTAGAAAAAGGCAGGCTTGAGCAGAGTTGATGAATGAATTCCTGCTGGAAAAGTTTCCCTTGGACTCGGAACTCCCATTCACAAGTCTCCAGGTTCCCAGTGACCTCCAGTCACAATAGTAGAAATGGTTGATCATCCAAGCAAAGTGACCTGCTATTCAAGAAACCATAACTCAGCCAATGTTAGTTCATTTTCTCCTCAGGAATTTCATCTTCCTTCACATGAGTATCCTAATTGTCTTCATTGAGGTCTTTCCCTCTGCTGAAGGAAGACAAGTTCTTCTAATCTGCAGGATCCTTCCTGTAGAAAGAAGTTCTTGGAAGGACTCTAAAGGTTTTATTGCTTTAAGCTAGGTTTGGCTAAATTACTCAGGAGGCCTGAATCCTCTGAGGGTGTCTGCCTGAAAGAAGGACCTATTCAAGATGGGGGCCTGCATTGAGGCTGCCAACAAAGACCAATTAGTCTTGATTGTGCAGGCAGAATTTGGAGGGTGACGGCCCTCAGACCACCAATTCTTGTCACCAAAGTACTTCATCCCACCTAAGAGTCAGCCTCTATCCCACTGCAGACTCAGATGACCGCTGGGTCAAATGCCTTTTTCTTGGTATTGCTTTCATTCTTGCCAGGTTACAGATGGTGCTCTTCATTCTAACCCCACTATTTAACAGAAATTATGTATTTGGATTGTTTTAACAAATTAAACCTTCTAATCTTCCAGTGGTGTGTGTGTGTGTGTGTGTGTGTGTGTGTGTGTGTGACTTCCTTTTGACCTATCTCCTGGTAACCTAGAAGATAAACTTCATTTGGAAGAATTTTGATTCAGTCTTGAGATTATTTACTCATTCATAAGATACGCTTCTGTGACTAGAAATATGTCAGAGCAATGAGATGAGGTCTTTTAATCACTTCAGTGTGATTTACTGAGCATCTACAAAGTACAGTGCAATGTGACTCGTCAGCTATTTATCACACAGTGGCTACCTCTTTAAGATCTCACTGCCAATAAAGGTTATAGGCCAAATACAGAGTCCAGGGCCTGGGACGTGGCTCAGTGAAGTATGCCTCTTGCATCTATGCGGACTTGGATCTAGCTCTAGCAACACACACACACACACACACACACACACACACACACAAAATTCTGACAACAATAGCTTACTCCCCTTAAGCATTATGATATGCCGCCACCATGTGAAGTATTATGCACATTTCATTTGACCTCAAGTTTCTGACATCTTTAGTCACAGTTCTAAAATAATGAGTTTTGAAAACATACTGATTCTCATGAACTTTCTGGCAATACTATCTTAGTACTGAAACTGAACTTTTTCATGAGCTGACTTTTGTTGATTTTTCTCACTTTGTATCTTTATTCAGTTCTCTCACCAGAGAAATGCAAACGTGTTTATTTTTCAAGCCCTATCCCAGACAACTGGAGAGCGGGAAGTGTACTCTATTTTTATAAAGCAAACAATTCTTGACAAAAGGTGTCCTATACAAAATATGTGCTAAACTTAAAAAAAATTCTTGAATTTCCCAATATTGCGTGACTTCTGAATTTGGAGATAAGGAAACCATATTGGCATCATAATCACGTTTATTAACTTTTTGATATTATGGGGGTATACACCCATGTTGGGAGCTATTTCTGGCTCTATACTCAGGTGACCGTAACAATGCTCGGGGAAACATGTAATGTTGCAGGGTATTAATGTGGGGTTCAGGGGAAGCGGTCGCATGCAAAGGAAGTGCATTACCTCCTGTACTGTCTCTCCACTCAATTCCATTTATACATGCTGAGCAAGAGACAGGGAGTGATGATGCAACTTGCCCATTATCACACCCCCAGCAGCTCACTGCAAGTACTAGGAGTGCAGCCCAGTTTGAACCAGCTGCAGAGATTATGTGCTTAACCAGTGAGCCATATCAACCTCTCATTAGAAACCACAATGCAGCAGCTATCAAAGAGGTTGAGACTGAGGGCAACAGGGTATTTGAGGAGGAAAAAGGGGCCTTCCAACCCAGGACAGAACCCAAAGCTCCAAGGGTTTAGGGGTACACGTGGTACTGTCCCTTGAGGCACAGCAAAAATTGAAAAGCAAAGATCATCTAGCTGCAGAAACTTGCCCTACATGGCAGGATAGGCAGCCCTGTCCTGAGAGAAGAGAAGCAGGGAAGCCAGAAGAACAGGGGAAATTGGGGGTGGGAGAGGGGCAGAGTTTTCAGTGGGAACCAGTAGTGATCCCATTTGCCATCCCAGAGTATGTATGAGACATGTCACGTTAGTTCTAGGAGCCAAGAGCGGTCTTGAAGAACATGCCTGTAGCTTTTGGCTGCTGCTGCTGACTTTTATTTGGCTTTACTCTTAGAGTTTATTAAGCAGATTCTCAGGAGTTGTTGAAAAGGCAGTCCCAGAGTACGGTCATCAAGACGAGCAATGGTCATAAACATCTATCTATCGTGGTGGTATCTCTGCTGGGCTTTGTTGCTTCTTTGTAAGCACAGAGTTAAAGTTTAACCAAGGACCTCATGCCTCACTGCAGCTGGCAGGGATTCAGTGGGAACCTGGCCCGCACCCCCATGACAACTCACAATTCCCCCCTCCTGTGCTTCAACTCTCCTCCACCTCCTCCACCTTAGGAGGGATCCATCCATTACCAGGAATTTAAACCTAGAATAGAAATATGTTCTCTTTTGTCATGAATAATCCAAGTTCTAACTTGATATTTCAGAAATCCGGTGCAGTCCATGAGTAGTGAATTGAGTGTGTCTAATTACATTTTATAGTCATTTAACAGCTGTTAATAATGTAATTTTGTGTTATGCCCAATTTGCACTGAATTACTTTAATGACACATTGTATTTATTTTCCTTTTGGTGTAACAGTAATCAAACACTAGGGAATCGACTTGGACATGGAAAGAAATCATTTATTTCGGTCCGTTTGAGGAGAAGGGTTTCTTTTTCAAAAGCAAAGGCTAAATCATATCATAAAAATCAAAGTAGTGAGTCACACATGGATGCATGTGTTTTCCCTGGCATCTATGTTTGTAAAAAAAAAAGTAAATGCAATGATCACAATACATTTGTTTCCCATCCAAAACTTGTATTGTTTGATGTAAACCAAGTGTTTGCAAATACGCATTTGATTGACAAGCTAATGAGCTTCCTCCTTTCCCTACCCCCCCAAACCCCCAGAATCTTTCTGAACTTAAAAAAAAACAATTTCTGAGTTTCTGGCGTGTCTATTCAAAAGACACAGTTTCCACAGAAAATGGTCTCCGTGGGAAACTGGGATTTTTCCTAGGTGAGGTGCAAGGACATGGGCGCCTGAAAGAAGTAAAAAAGGCGCAAAGGGGCATGTCTACCCCATCTCTTCTTTTACGAGAGCTCTTTCTTAGAGTGAAAAGTGGGGGTGCATTTGGACTCCAAAAAATAATTGCCA
>PVKC010043850.1:0-11692 GCA_004027635.1 Crocidura indochinensis | reverse complement strand
TAGGAAGGACGAGAAAGAAGAAAGAAAGAAAGAAAGAAAGAAAGAAAGAAAGAAAGAAAGAAAGAAAGAAAGAAAGAAAGAAAGAAAGAAAGAAAGAAAGAAAGAAAGAAAGAAAGAAAGAAAGAAAGAAAAGAAAAAAGAAAGAAAGAAAGAAAGGGAGAGAAAGAAAGGGAGAGAAAGAAAAGAAAGGAAGAAAGAAAGATGAAAGAAAGAAAGAAAGAAAGAAAGAAAGAAAGAAAGAAAGAGAAAGAAAGAAAAGAATAGGGAAAGGGAGGGAGGAAGGAAGGGAGAAAGAAAGGAAGGAAGGAAAGGAGGAAGTAAAAGAGGAAGGAAGTAAAAGAAAGGAAGGAAGAAAAAGGAGAAAAGAAAGAAGAAAGAAGAAAAAAGAAGATTCTGTATTTCAATGGTCTCACTTATTAGAAAAATTAAGTTTGTGTTTGTGTTAGTTTCCTTGAGTCTCCATACAAAGCACTATTGCCAAATCTAAAGATAATAGATTTTATTATCTCATAGTTCTGGAGATTAAAAGTATAAAATAAGATGGTAAATGATTATCTCTCCTGAGGCTCTAGAAAAGAATCCTTCCTTTCCAGTTTCTGGTAGCTCCAAATATTCCTTGGCTAGTGGCAGCATAAATTCAATCTCCCAGTTTATATCAGTGCTTTTTCTATCTCTCCTCCTCTTCTTCCCTTCACTTCTCTCCACCTCTCTTCTCTCTTTTCTTTGCTTCCTCTTCCCTCTTCTTAATATGTATATATACATATATATAATTTATTTGTTTAAGCACCATGGTTATAAACTTGTTTGTAATTGGGTTTCAGCCATCAGTGCAACTTTTCCGCCATCATTATCCCCCATTTCCTTCCTCCCGTCCCCTGCCTGTCTTTGAGACAAGCATTGTATTTTTCTCTATATAATTTTCATAGTAGTTATTAGTGTAGTTATTTCTCTAATGCACTTACCACTCTTTGTGATAAGCTGCTGCTTATGGGCTGACCCTTTTAGTAGTCATCTCTATTGTCTCTGGGTATTATTATTATTGTTGTTGTTGTTATTATTATTATAATGTCTTTTCTTTTTCTTTTTTTTTTTCATTTTAGTTTTTGGGCCACACCAGGTGATGCTCAAGGGTTACTCCTGGCTATGTGTCCAGAAATCGCTCCTGGCTTGGGAGACCAAATGGGATGCCAGGGATCGATCGGACAGAGGTCCATTGTGGGTCAGTGGAGTCAAATGCCTTACTGCTGCACTATCACTCCAGCCCCGTGTTTTTCTTAAATCCCACAGATGAGTGAGACTATTCTGTGTTTATCTCTCTCCCTCTAACTTGTTTTACGCAATGTAAATCTCCATATTCATCCATCTATAAACAACTTTTGTGACTTTATTTTTTCTAACAGCTGCATAGTATTCCATTGTATAAATGTAGCGCTATTTCTTTAGCCACTCATCTGTTGTTGGGCATCTGGGTTGTTTGCAGACTCTGGCTATTGTAAATAGCGCTGCTATGAACATAGGTGTGCAGGGGCATTATTATATCTTGTTCTTGTGGTTCTACTGTATATCTCTAGCCTTTGTTTTGCTGGATCATATAGCAGCTCAATGTCCTTTTTTTTTTTTGAGGAATTTCTATACTGTTACCAGAAAAGATGAACTAGATGGCATTCCAACTCAAGTGGTTGTTCTTGTTCTTTATGATGTGTGCCAGTCTTTATGGCATGAGATATCTCATTTTTGTTTTGATTTGCATCTCCCTGACCATTAGTTATGTGGAGCATTTTCATCTATATTTCTTCTTTGTTTTAATTTGTTTGTTTGTTTTGGGGCCACACCTCGTGATGCTCATGGGTTACTCCTGGCTATGCACTCAGTAATCACTCCTGGCTTGGGGGACCATATGAGATACTGGGGATTGACCAAGATCCATCCTGGATTGGCTGCATGAAATGAAGTGCCCTACAGCTGTGCTATCACTCCGGTCCCCATCTGTATTCCTTCTTTGAGGAAATGTCTGTTTATTTCTTTTCCCCGTTTTTTGAGAGAGTTATATGTTATTGTTGCTTTTGGTTAAATTCCGTCAGTATCTTGTGTATCTTAGATATTAGCCCCTTATCTGATGGATGTTGTATGAATATTTTCTCCCATTCCATACGTGACTATTTTGTCATCCTCACTGTTTCCTTTGAAGTGCAGAAGCTTCTCAGGTTGATGTAATCCCATTTATCTCTGCTTCCACTTGTTTGGACGGACAGCGGTGTTTCTTCCCTGAAGATGCCTTTAGTTTCAATGTCATATCTCCTTTCTTCTGGATTCCCTTTGCATCTTCCCTCCCAACCCATCTTTATCTTCTCCCTCCCTCTCCTTCTGGCCTCCACCCCTCCCCTATTCTTTCATCCCCTCTTTTCTCTTCCCTCTTTTCTTCTATCCTTTCTAACCTTTTTTCTTTTCTTCTCCCCTTCCCTTTCTCATTTTATCTCTCCTGTCCTTTACCTTTTTCTCTTTTAAATATCAATTTCTCTACTATTCTCTCCTCTCTCCACTGTTCACCAATTTCCCCTCCCTTCATCTTATTATCTCTCATTCTAGTCTTTCTCTCTCCCACAATTATCAATTTCTTTATTCTTATAAGTAACTAGACATTAAGGACTATTGAATTCAAAGTCATATTTAGTATGACTTTATTGTAAGCCAGCAAATCATATATGCAATAACCATAGATACAAAGAGTTGCATTCTGATATTCTAATTAGTACTTGGAAGACTTTTTCTAGGGTGATTCAATTTAATCTATAATAATGTTTAATTATAAAAAGTTGAAACTGGAGTATAGTACAGAGAACAAGGCACTTGTCTTGTACTTAAGTCAATCCAGATTTAAACCCCAACATCTCATATTATCCCCCAAGCCCTGACAGAAGTGATCCAGAAGCCCAGAGTTAAGAGTAAGCCCTGAGCAACTCCAAGTATAGTCACCAAATTCAAGTGTGCCAATGACCCATTACATCTTCCTGCATTAAAAGGAAAGAGGCTGCATTAGAATACTTTCAACGGAGGAGAAGGATGCAGCTCAATCTAACTTTTCCTTTTGAATCCTCTGTCTACCATGTGGAGGAGATGGCCCTACATACAGATTCCATACAGGGTCTAGTTTGAAGGACCTGATGATGTTCCTATGTATCTGGTCAATAGACTAATGTCTGAGGATATTGTACATCCTTGTTGAGGTCTCAAAATATGGTGTGCAGAACAGAGGCATGAAGCCACCAACCATTTATATCAATAACTGGATGTTTTTACATGTCGTCTTCAAGCATAAGACACACTAGAACAGTCAACAGGACCCACATGTGAGTGTGTAGAGTCTAGAAATTAAGTCCTCAGTGGCCAGAGTTCTGTGACCATCTATTATCTTCTTTTAAATTATACAAGGCCAGACCAAAGAAAAAGCTTAAGACACCTGGTGATGATTACCACCAAAAGTTCTTTTCCTTTCTTGAAAGCTTAAGATGTTGCTCCAGAATGCTTCAGGAATTTAACTTAGACTTGACTTTGATTGTAGCTGACAACAAATAGAAACCACTTAAAACTGATGAAAACATGCACTTTGGGAAGAGTTAGCTAACTGGCAGAAAACTAGTATACTATCTTAGTTTACCCGCAAATGCTTTCTCTGGGTTGAAAATGACTTTTTATTCAACAGCTAATCTAACAGTGAAGAGTTGATGACAGAACAGAGAACAACCAGCTGGATATGTTTAGTGGCAGAGTGATGGGAGCCATGTTTGTTTAATCTGCTGGCTGGAGTAGACCAGGCATGGAAACTATATTCACAGGAATGTGGCATTTTTCCTGCTTCTGGATTTCCCAGTGACAAACTTCTTCCTGAACCATACTTAGCTACTATAAAGGTGGAGTTTGATGGTAGTTTGCTGTCTGAGGAGATTATAGATTAACAAACCCCATATCCAGTGTTGGAATTGAAACTTTCCTTACGGAGTTGATATACAGCCAGTCAACACTCTTCGTAGGCCTGTTTGATCTGGCCCTCTACAGCTTTAACAACCATTTCCCTACTCCACGTGAAGATTTCTTGGCATCAAGAAAAAATGAGGATCTTTGAAAAGGGGAGATTAGGTTGCCTCAAACTGCGAAGCAAACCATACAATGAACCATTTTTGGGTGGGGCATACTTTTCCACATGAAAAAATATGGTAAATTTTATCTTGGACATAATTTTGCTAAATAGAACCTTGTATGTATCCTTTTTGCTCAAATTATGATGTGCTCTATACCCAAAGGATTGTTTCCTTTGGTTCAGTCATTCTAAACTTTTTATTTTGTTGTTGGGAGTAAGACAGGGTTAATCACAAGTTATTTTTGAATAGAAAATCAAGTATTAAGAATATTATAAGAGTTCATCAATTTTATTGAATGAATAAATATTAAAAAGACATAACTTGATATCATGTTTCTTAATTTTATTTAATTACTACACCAATATTTTTATAAACATCCATAAGTATTTATGATCTCTTTTCAACTTTGTAATACAAGTAAAAGAAAAAAACAAGTAAAAGAAAATAATTCAAATATCTCTCAAATAACCTAAGTCAGTGACTCTCAGAGTGATTTCTGGACTATTAGCATCTGGGAACTTGGTAATTATACAAATTCTTATCATTTGACCAAGATCTAATCAACTAGAAAATCTAAGGGTTGAATTTCCCCATCTGTATATCTTCCAGGAAGTCCTCTCTAGATAATTTTGATGTTCTTTAACATTTTAAATATGAGAAAGCCAAAACATAGCTGGGCACTTACCACTTGCTGTATAGACTGTAAATTTAACAGATGCTATTATCGCATTATTCTCATAAGTATCACACTCAAAAGCTGAGGGACGATCTTCTCTCTTAACATCCAGTAGTACTGAATCATTTGAAAGAACAACAGGTTGCTATTTAAGAGAAGAAAAAAAAAGTGTTAACACTTCATGTAAACTTAAGATCCAGGAACAATGGACTGTAACAAAAGAGAAAACAGAATCTCTCTTAGGCAGTATAATTGTGCTAGTGAATCTTACAGTCATGCAATACAGATATTAGGAACCAATGCTAACTGCTGTGTAACACTTGTGCAACCCGGAGCAATTTACTCTCTGATCTCTGTTACTTATCTGTCAAATGGGTATGGTGTTCAGATTGTAAAGAAGGTTGAAAAAAACTCAAGATGGTGTATTTTTATTGTTGATCTTGTTTCTTGGGTCACTACTGAGGTCTTCAGGTGGTCATTCCTATCTCTGCTCTCCGAAATTACTCCTGGTGGGCTTGGAGCACTATATGGGATGCCAGAGATCAAACCCAGATTAGCCATGTGCAAGGCAAAAGTTTTGCCTGAAATACTGTAACTCTGGCCCCTTCAAGGTACATATTCATGCTACTTAATAAATCCTTAGTTAATGTTAGCAATAAACTCTCAATTGATGTTGGCTATTGTTTTAGTTAAATAACAAGCATACAAATTAAAATATTGCTTCAAAAACAATATATAAAAAGTGTAATTTTAAGTTAGAACAGTAGTAGCTTACTATGCAAAATCATAGCTTTACTACATAATGAAAACTTTTATATTTCAACAATTAAAAATAATATAATGGAGCCAGAGCAATAGCATAGTGGTTAGGGTGCATGTCTTGTACACAGCCAACACAATTGAGTCACTTGCATTGTACATTGTTCCCTCTGCCCACCAGGATTAATATCTGAGCCAGAGCCAGGAGTAATCCCTCATGGATGTAAAGCACACACACACACACACACACACACACACACAAAAGAAAATTACATGATTTACCTTCATTTTCATAAATTTCCTTTAAATAGAAAGTTCTCTGAAACTCATCAAAACTTGAAAACAAGTTGTATCAATCACTAGAAAGGAGCAAATTACATACACTCATTACTCACCTGGTCTGGCCTTATAATTTTCCAAACATATTTGAAACGATTTACAGGAAATACATGAACACATGCCAGTCTAACACTTTCACGACTTTCTGAAATTGGTTTGCCCCCTTTAAAAAAAAAGAAGAAATAATACATATATACCACTGGGAACTCTGAATTGCTTTAGATGCAAAACTAACTTAGAATCAATTGTAGAGTAACAGAGAGGAATGATAGATATGCAAAGTTAGAATCACTAAATAAAAGGCAGGTAGAGAAGTAATACAGATCTTGCACATGGCTCATTAGATTCAACCCCCGTCTTCTTATATGGCCCCTGATGCTACCAGGAATGATCCCTGAGTTCAGATAATATTACAGTTCTTTGTTTCTTCCACGGAATGAATTTTGGAGTCCGAGGAAGGGCAATCTACTGGTCAGAGTTCAATCCTCAGAATCTCATATGAAATGTAGATACCATGAGCCCACCAGGAATCATAACCTTATATACAGAGAGAGGAGGAGTAAGCCTTGAGAACCACTGGGTGTACCCTAAAACAAAACAACAACAACAACAACAACAAAGAATATACAATAAAGTCCAACTCACAGCCACAGTCTATTGGTCCACGGCACTCTTCCACCCTTACAATACACTTGGATTCACCTCCAGGACATCCATTTAATAAGATAACATCTCGAATACCAATGCCTTTGGTAAAAGAAATGGCAAGTGTTAAGACAGACAATTTTCATTATGTGTGTGTGTTTTAACTTTTTGATTAAGTTCCTTTTTGAGACTTTTAAAAATAAAATTTCCAAATGCTGAATAATAGCATCTAGACATTTTTAGGCCCCTACTTTTTGTTTTGTTTTGTTTTTTTGGACCACACCCATTTGATGCTCAGGGGTTACTCCTGGCTAAGCACTCAGAAATCGCCCCTGGCTTGGGGGGACCATATGGGACGCTGGGGGATCCAACCACGGTCCTTCCTTGGCTAGCACTGGCAGACACCTTATCTATAGCTCCACCTCACTGGCCCCTAGGCCCCTTCTTTTAAACTATTTTACAAAACAGCGTTTTCCAAAGTAAATCACTCCTTCTTGTTTTATACCATAAGGAAAAAATTCCATAACTGAACAAATTTAAAATGATACATTAAATAAAATTTATTACAGAATATTTTATTATAAGAATTTTTTGCGGGGCCCGGGAGATAGCATGGAGGTAAGGCGTTTGCCTTTCATGCAAAAGGTCATCTGTTCGAATCCCGGTGCCCCATATGGTCCCCCGTGCCTGCCAGGAGCAATTTCTGAGCATGGAGCCAGGAGTAACCCCTGAGCACTGCCGGGTGTGACCCAAAAACCAAAAAAAAAAAAAAAAAAAAAGGAAAAAAAAGAATTTTTTGCTTATACATTTTATTTTATTTATATTGGAAGGTCCACACCAGGCAGTACTCAGATTTTATTCATGGTTATGTGCTCTGTAAGGTAATCACAGGCTCAGAGGCCCACATAAAGTGTTGGGGATGAAACCCAGGTTTCCAGCCCCCATCAAAGCAAGGTCCTTCCCATTCTTGGGAGGGATAAGGATCCAGGTGATAATCAAATTTCAATATCTCAAGTGTACATTATATCAAATAAAAATCATGGTATTTTTTTTTCATTTTCCTCACAAATCAGTCTGTTTGGTGTGAAAATTATAACTTTCTTTAGGTTGTAAATTATTAATTCACTTTAGCAATCAGATGAAACTTACATGAGACTTCTCCCAGCACTGGGCTCTGGATTCTCCCAGCAGTGCAGAGACCATAAATGGGATGACGGGGTAGGAACTATTTATCAGGACCCAATTTACAAATAATATGAGCTTGCAGCACTGACCTATCCCACTAACACAATATTTTTTTGTCCCGCAATTCACAATACAGACCAGGCAAAGGGCCTGGGTTGAGGTGTATATGGGGTGCATTTACTATACCTCCTCTTTCTGTATTTTATTACAAGATTTATGTGCTATTATGTGTACATTTTCATTGATCTTAAACATTTTACATGTTAACATCTTTAAAATCAGAATGCCTCTTATAATTAAAGCATTTCATAAGTAGATAGTATTTTTCACTTTTAGAGATAATATGAATATGTGCTTCTTACACTCAATAAAATCTTGATAAAAATTAATAGACTTGATAAAATGCATTAGTACATAAAATTTTCTAGTCATTTGGCTGTGGACTTTTAGTAAGTATGGGTTGGGATCTTTAAAATTTTAAGAAAATTCCCAAACCAGATTTTAACATACATGCTTTTTAGGTTGGCAAAAATCTATTTAAAAAAACAAAATAAACTATTAATAATTAAAGCTCTATCACCAAAATATTTTCTTTAGAACTGTTATACTTTAAGTCTAAGATGTACAATATGATTTTATCAGTAGTTTATCAGTAGTTTTTAATAAATGATGCCATTCATTACCCCTTCACAACTTTTCTTATCATAAAAATATTGCAGATATATCTTTTTGCAATTTTCAAATATAAATAATGTTAAATAGTGTCATTATCCCCAAAATTCTCTTATAATTGTAAGTATAGATGGTCCCCTTTATCCATACAATACCTTTCTTCACTTGGCAACCAAAAAAATGCAGGCAGCACCTATAAGTTGAATTTTCTTGAGAATTCACATAAAAGTGAGATCATACATATTGATTTTCTCTGTTTTGTATTCAGCATGATGCCTTCGAGTTTCATCCATGTTGTTATGAAAAAGAAATGTTACATTTTCTAGTGACAAGAAATCAGATCCTTATTTACTAATCTTAGGCCTCAGTTTTATCAAGAGAACTGAGGAAAATGATGAAACACTAGATCAGTGACATATTGATCATATCTTTTTTTTGTGTGTGTGTGGGGGGTCACACCTGCCTGGCAGCATTCAGGGACTACTCCTGGCTTTATGCTCAGAAATCGCCACCAGCAAGCTCATATGGGACCATATGGGATGCCGGGATTTGAACCACCATTATTTTACATGCTGTGTTATCTGTCTGGTCCCCTATTGACCATATAGTGTCATATTTGACTAGTGATAATACTGTGTGATCATGTTAACTTAGAACCTATCTCTGTTTCCTTGTCTACCAGCTTCTCTCTTTCAACCTTTATACGATTTTAATCAGAGTCCATTCTCAGAGGCAAAAAATGTTGCAGAATCTTTTTTCTTGACTGATAGCTTCCAGTACTGCGTTTTAAACAACTGAGTGTGTAAAAATATATGGAGAAAGTATCAAATTGCAAGTTCTAATGCTGAAGAGATAGTACAGCAGGTATAGCACTTATCTAGCATAAATTGGACCTAGATTAGGTCCCTTACACCACATATGGTCCCCCAAACTCCACCAGGAGTGATCCCTGAGCATACAGCCAAAAAGTAAGACCTGAGCACTATTGGATGTGCCTCCCCAAAAGAAAAAAGTTGTGAATCTGATTCAGTAAATCTGAGGTAGAGCGTGAGATTGTGAATTTCTAATCTATTTCAAGGTAGTGCTGAGACAGTTGCTCCTGCACTGGATTTTGAGGAGTAGTGAAGAGAACCCCATTCCATAGGATGAGTGGCAGAGAGAGGAATTGTCTTTTCTATTTAAGAGAAATGCCAATAATGAATGTGAAATTTTTCACCTGATTTTATGAAGTACACAGCCTTGTTCTGAAATGAATATTTCCCCAGAAGATTTTTAAGCATTTATGTATTTATCCAACTATAGCTTGTTGTAATCATATACATAGGCATGAAGTTTTCTGAAATCCAAACAACACTTAAAATCTTCCCAGTATTCAGTGTGTATGCATGTGTGTGATAACTTTTTGATTGCTAAAATATTATTTGGAGACATATAAGACACTAGTTTAAAACCATCTTAACAGAAAGCAGCAGCATAGTGGTTGCTAGGTTTTAGGAGTAACAGAAAATTGGAGTTCAGTAGCTAGAGAGGTTGCAGGCCAGAATAATGAATCCTATAGGTGGATGGTGGTAGGATTATGCCATTATGTAAATGTGCCTAGTGTCATTGAATTGTACGTTTAAAAATGACGGTTAGTTTTTCTTAGGTTTTTTTCAACATAATAACAATAAATATTGCTATCTCAAAATGTTATGTTTATTTTTTTTCTAAAAGCAGAGCTCCAGGAGCCCTACAGCCATTCTCCAAAATTCTTTGTCACCAAGGCTGTTTGGTTGATGCTAGGTCTAAGTATGTTTTGGATCGTAGGTCCTGAAGTGCCAGGCTGTTCTGGTGGTATTTCACATATTAGAACTACATCTGGCAATTTGGAAGGGAAGGATGGGATATGTGATGAATGCCAGGTAGAAGTAAGACTGGGTACATACCAGACCTATTTCCCTACTACCTCAGATTAAATTTTATGTATTTATTTTTAATATAAAATCTTTATTCAAGTACCATGATTAAAAACATGATTGTAGTTGGGTTTCAGTCATAAGCAGAACACTCCCCCTTACCCGCATAACATTCCCACCACCATGCCATCCTCCTTCTTCCCAACCTGACTGTATTTGAGACAAACATCTTGCTTCTCTCACTCATTAAAATAGACATGATTGTTGTTAGTGTAGTTAGTTCCCTAACTGCACTCTCTACTCTTTGTGGTGAGCTTCATATTGTGAGCCAGTCCATCCGGCCCTCATCTCTGTCATCTCTGGGCGTTATTGCAATAATGTGCTTAATTTTTCTTAAAAACCCATAAATGAGTCAGACTATTCTTTGTCTATATTTCTCCCTAAGAGTTATATCACTCAGCATAATAGATTCCATGTACATTATAATACAGGAAAATTTCATGACTTCATCTCTCCTGATGGCTGCATAATTTTCCAATGTGTATATGTACCACAGTTTCTTTAGCCATTTATCTGTTGAAGGTTATCTTGGTTGTTTCCAGAGTCTGACTATTGTAAATAGCGCTGCAATAAATTTAGATGTGAGGATGGGGTTTTTGAATTGTATTTTGTGATCGTAGGGTATAATCCCTAGGAGTGGTATACCTGGATCATATGGGAGCTCAATTTCCAGATTTTGAGGAATCGCTATATTGTTTTCCATAAAGGCTGAACTAGACAGCATTTTCACCAGCAGTGAATAAGAATTCCTTTCTTCCACATCCCTGCCAGCACTGATTGTTCTTGTTCTTTGTGATGTGTGCCAGGCTCTGTGGTGTGAGATGGTACCTCATCAATGTTTTTGTTTTTGATTTGCATCTCTCTGATGATTAGTAATGTGGAACATTTTTCAAGTGTCTTTTGGCCATTTGTATTTCTTTTTTTTTTGTCCCCAGATTCACAATACAGACCCTGCAAGGGTCTGGGTTGAGGTGTATATGGGGTGCATTTACTGTACCTCCTCATTCTATACAGTCAGTGTAAAGAACACAGCCTGTGATAAGAATTGGGAGGCCTTATTTTTTTTTCTTTTCATTTTTTTTAATTTTTTCTTTAACTTCTTTTATAAACACCTCATTCACTAATTCAACTTTCCCGCCACCAGTACCCCAAAACTCCCTCCCTCCCAACCCACACCCACCTGTACTCTATACAGGCTTTTCAGTTCCCTCATACTGAGGAATGTTACAAAAATGACTTATATTTTCCTTAAAACCCATAGATGTGTGAGATTATTCTGCATCTATCTCTCTCCCTCTGACTTATTTCACTCAGCATAATAGATT
>PVKC010043849.1:0-11685 GCA_004027635.1 Crocidura indochinensis | reverse complement strand
CTTTAGGGGTACTCAGCCCACCAGATGTATCCTCAGATTTTCCTGGTGGGTAGAAATAATTTAAACCCCCATGGGGTTCCTCAAAAGGCCTGCTGTGGATGCCTTTTTCCCCTGTGTGGATGGTTGAGGAATTTCCAAAGAAATGCCTGGCATTACATTTTCAACCAGTATCTGACTGTCTCTCCTTTGTATATATCAGGCAAAAATATTGGCCTCTTTCAAACAATTTGGCCCAGAAATTCCAGCACCAAAGTTTATTTGAGAACCCCTTTTTCTGGATTTAGTCAGCCCTGAAAAAGCAAAGACAAATTTTCTCTCCTTTTCAAATTTGTCCTTTGCAGCTGAAATTTCTGGTAATAAGGGGCGTAACCAGAATACAGATTTTGACTTTTGTCCCTCCTTTAGAAATAGGGAAACTCTTTCTTGGGGATTTGGCTCCTCCCTTCCTTTAATCTCTAAAAACAATAGGAGTCCAGCCTAGAAAAACCAAGTTTCTAGATATTTCCTATTTTCTCCTAATCCTGATTTTGCATTTAAAGCAAGCTTGCTAAGAGTTACCTTGAACTGTGACCTCCTCTTTTGTACACCCAGAGCTTAGGTATTGTTATTAATATTATTCTTCACCTGTGGCTAATTTTACTCCTATAAATTCCCCTGCTCAAAAAAATTAAACTTGTCGCACTCTTGCCAGAAACGTGTTGAACCCACACATACTGTGTGTGGTATCATTATTTCATATTTCATATTCGTCTGCTCGTGTTACCCGTTTTTCTCCCGTGAAAGGATTATGACCCATGAGAATTGCTGAGACGTGAGACATCTACAATAATATGGGATACCAGGGATCAACTGCTGTCGGTCCTAGGTCAGCTACGTGCAAGGCAAATGCCCTGCCACTGCACCATGGTCCAGCCCCTAGATTTAAGAAATTCTTAAGAGCTTTTCAGTATTTTTTCTGCAGAAGAGGAACTTTTCTGCTTAAATGCAACTTTACTTTTGCCACATTTTGAAAAACAAAAATTAATCTAATGCAAATATGTAAGGTAATTAACATCAGATCATTTATTCTAAAGGATATTAAGAAACAAAGCTGTAGTCTTTATAATTGATGGCAGTTGTTACAGATCAATGACCTATTGTCTGTGGACAAGAGATCATAGACGGTCCCTGGAGAGCCATAGTACAAGAAAGCAGAGGTGATGAGCATGGTATTATTTATGCAACTCTAATTAGATATTAACCAGCCAGTTATTCTTTTATTATAGCTCGTGAATAATGGTGAAAGGATAGAATTAACTGTTTACTATAAATGGTTTTTAGAAAGAAGATTTTGAGTTCTAACCCCATTATATATGAAGTTACAAATTTAGGATTTAGGCTGACATTTTAGTTAGAAAAGAAGATTGTATAGAGATCTTATGTGGGATGTTAAAACAATTCTTACCAGAAAAATATAGTTTAGAACACTTTGTTAATTCTTTATTGAGGTTCCATGATTAGCCAGAATGTTAGTGATGTTTTCTGTGTGTACCATTCCAACATGACACTCATCAGCAGAGTATGGGCTTCCCTCCACCACAGTACACAAATTCTTACCTTTCAACATCCACACAACTCCACCAATTCAATTCTATTGAATAATTTGAGGAGAGGAGTCTCAGTATTTTTTTCAGGGGCTCACCCCAGACTGCCCCAGGGACACTGAAGCCAGGCTCTTTCGTGTTCCAGGGCTCTCACGGGCAGGTGAGCAGGAAGAGGATCCTGGGTCTCATTCAAGCCAGACTCCAGTTCTAACCATTAGCCTACCTCCACCACCCTGTTTCAGTATCTTTTACTTTAGATTAATCATTAAGTAGGACATTTACATAATTAGACTAGAGATATGAATCCTTTCTCTTTTTTTTCCAACAAAGAATCTAGAGATCTTGAAATGATAATAGTGTTTCCAAAACCAATTTCTTAGCAGAGCTAAGGGATTTAATTCTCTCTTCTAATCAGGGTCTTCTAATCATGTCCCCTAGAAAAGACCCTCCTTTTCTTAGCCAGCTGATTCACTGTAAAATATTCATTAAGAAAAATGGGGTGGGGCTGGGAGATAGCATGGAGGTAAGGCGTTTGCCTTTCATGCAAAAGTTCATCGGTTCGAATCCTGGTGCCCCCATATGGTCCCCCGTGCCTGCCAGGAGCAATTTCTGAGCACGGAGCCAGGAGTAACCCCTGAGCACTGCCGGGTGTGACCCAGAAACCAAAAAAAAAAAAAAAAAGAAAAGAAAGAAAAGAAAAATGGGGCCCAATAGGTGGCCCAGCATGTTACTGACCCTGATTTAAATCTCTGGAACTGCATGTAGTTTCCCTGTTCATCACCAAGGATCACTCCTGAGCACAAAACCAGGATGATTCTGAAAACTGCCAAGTGGGTTCTCCACACACACATAGGTGCTTTTCTTACATTTACTTTCACAAATAATATGGCAATCATTGAAGAATATTCAAATAAAATTTAGTAGTGATTTTTAAATTTTGGGGGGAGGCCACACCTGTTTGACGCTCACACCCGGTGACACTCAGGGGTTACTTTTAGCTATGCGCTCAGAAATCACTCCTGGCTGGGGTGAACCATGTGAGACACCAGGGATGGATTGGACGCCAGGGATGGATTGTACGCGGTCCATTATAGGCTAGCGCTTGCAAGGCAGATACCTTACCTCTAGCGCTACCACACTGGCCCCAATTTTGAAAATTATTAGTTACTTTTTTTATTCATTTTTGGACCAACTGGCATTGTACTTAGAGTTCATCCTCATGGGCACAGGGGAACATATAGTTTGTTGGGGCTTGAACCTAAGTTGACCTCATAAGAGGCAAGTAGCCATACTTACAGTACTATAAATCTACACCAATCCCTTATATTTCTTCTTTTTTCCTTGGGTTTTGGACCACATATAGAGTGCTCAGGGATTAATCCTGGCTCTGCACTCAGAAATCAATCCTGGCAGGCTGGGGGACCATATGGGATGCCAGGGATCAAATCTGAGTCAGTTTTGAGTCAGCTCAGTGCAAAACAAAAGCCCTGCTTCTGTGCCCTAAGTCACTTTTTTATTTGTATTTGTATTAATAGCTTTATTTAAACACCTTGATTACAATTATGATTGTAGTTGGGTTTCAATCATGTAAAAAACACCCCAATAAACCAGTACAATATTCCCATCACCAATGTCCCAACTCTCCCTCCTCTCCAGCCCACCTAGACAGGTTTCATACTTCCCTCATTCAGTCACATTGTTATAACAGTTCTCAATGTATTTATTTCTCTAACTACAATCTCCACTCTTTGAGGTGAACTTCATATAGTGAGCAGGACTTCCAGCCCTCCTCTCTTTTGTCTTTGAGAATTATTACATTAATGTCTTTTATTTTTCTTAAATGCCATTGATGACTGAGACTATTCTGTGTCTATCTCTTTCTTTCTGGCTTAATTCATTTAGCATAATAGATTCCATGTACATCCATGTATAGGAAATTTTCATGACTTCATCTCTCCTGATGGCTGCATAATAATAATAATAATCCATTGTGTATATGCATGTTTCTTTAGCCATTCATCTGTTGAAGGGCAGTCTGGCTATTGTAAATAGCATGGCAATGAATATAGGTGTGAGGGAGGGATTATTGTATTGTATTTTTATGTTCCTAGGGTATATCCCTAGGAGTAGTATAGCTGGATCATAAGGGAGCTCAGTTTTCAGTTTTTGGAGGAATCTCCATATCTCTTTCCATAAAGGTTGGACTAGATAGCATTCCACTAGCAGCAAATAAAAGTTTCTTTCTCTCCACATCCCCACAAGCACTGCTTGTTCTCGTTCTTTGTGATGTGCACCAATCTCTGTGGCATGAGATGGTACCTCACAGTTGTTTTGATTTGCATCTCCCTGATGATTAGTGATGTGATGCATTCTTTCATGTGCCTTTTGACCATTTGTATTTCTTCCTTGGCAAAGTGTCCATTTCTTCTTCCCATTTTTTTGATGGGATTAGATATTTTTTCTTGTAAATTTCTGTCTGCCTTGCATATTTTGGATATTAGCCACTTATCTGATGGGTATTGAGTGAATAGTTTCTCCCACTCAGGGGATGGCTCTTGTATCCTGGGCACTGTTTCCTTTGAGGTGCAGAAGCTTCTCACCTTAATATATTCCCATCTGCTTATTTCTGATTCCACTTGTTTGGAGAGTGCTGTTTCCTCCTTAAAGATGCTTTTAGACTCAATGACATGGAGTGTTTTACCTACATGTTGTTCTATATACCTTATGGTTTCAGGTCTGATATCAAGGTATTTAATTCTTTTGGATTTTATCTTTGTACATGATGTTAGCTGAGGATCTGAGTTTTCTTTTTTGCAACTGTCTAACCAGTTGTACCAACACCATTTGTGGAAGAGGCTTTCCTTGCTCCATTTAGAATTTCTTGTTCCTTTATCAAAAACTAGGTTATTGTATATCTTCGGAACATTCTCTGAGTACTCAAGCCTATTTCACTCATCTGAGGGTCTGTCTTAATTCCAATACCATTCTGTTTTGATAACTATTGCTTTGTAATTCAGTTTAAGTTGGGGAAAGTAATGCCTTTCATATTCCTTTTCCTAAGTATTGCTTTAGCTATTCGAGGGTGTTTATTGTACTAAATGAAATTCAGAAATGTGAGGGGGTCGGGCGGTGGCGCTGGAGGTAAGGTGCCTGCCTAGCCTGCGCTAGCCTAGGACGGACCACGGTTCGATCCCCAGCTCCCATATGGTCCCCCAAGCCAGGAGCAACTTCTGAGCGCATAGTAAGGAGTAACCCCTGAGCATCACTGGGTGTGGCTTAACACCCCCCCCCCCCAAATTCAGAAGTGTTTGATGCACTTCTTTGAAGAATGTTATGGGTGTCTTTAGATGGATCACATTAAATAGTACAATGCTTTTGGGAGTATTGCTATTTTAATGATGTTAATCCTGCCAATCCATGAGCAGGGTATGTGTATCCATTTCTGCATGTCCTCTCTTATTTCTTGGAAAAGGGTTTTATAGTTTTCTTTGTATGGGTCCTTCACAACTTTGGTCAAGTTTACTCCAAGATATTTGAGTTTGTCTGACACTAATATGAGTGGGGTTTTCTTAATATCCATTTCTTCCCTGTCATTATTGATGTATTAGAAAGACCATTGGTTTCTATTAATTTTGTAGCCTGCCACTGTGTTATATGAATCTATTGTTTCTAGAAGCTTTTTGGTAGAATCCTTAGGGTTTTCCAAGTAGAGTATCATGTCATTTGCAAACAATAAAAGTTTGACTTCTTCCTTTCCTATCTGGATACCCTTGATAATCTTTTTCTTGCCTAATTGCTATAGCAAGTACTTCCACTACTATGTTGAATGAAAGTAGTGAGAGAGGACAGACTTGTCTTGTACCAGAATTTAGAGGGAAGACTTTTAGTTTTTCTCCATTGAGGATAATATTTGCCATTGGCTTGTGATAGATGGCCTTAATTATATTGAAAAATTAACTAAATTGAAACTACATTGAAAACTATATTAAAAAAAGTTATATTGAAACTATCATCTCCTTAGAGGTTTTATCAAGAATGGGTTTTGGACCTTATCAAATGCTTTCTGTGTCTACTGATATGATCATGTGATTTTTATTTTCTTGTTGATGTTGCATATTATATTTATAGATTTATGGATGTTAAACCATCCTTGCATTCTTGGGATGAAACCTTCTTGATCATAATGGATGATCTTGATGAGCATTGGATCCAATTTGCCAGGCTTTTGTTGAGGATCTTTGCATCTGTGTTCATCAGGGATATTGGTCTATAGCTTTCTTTTTTGGCATCATGTCTGTCTGGTTTTGGTATTTAGGTGATGTTGGCTTCATAAAAACTGGAAGTGTTCCTGTTTTTTCAATTTCATGAAAGAGCCTGGCCAGGATTGGTAGTAGTTCCTCTTGAAAGGTTTGAGAGAATTCATTAGTGAATCCATCCCGGTCTGGGCTTTTCATTTTGGGAAAACTTTTGATTACAGTTTTAATGTCCTCAATAGTGATGGGGGTGTTTAGATATGCTACATCTTATTCAACCGTGGTAAGTTATAAGAGTCCAAGAATTTATTCATTTCTTCCAAGTTCTCATGTTTAGTGGCACTGAGTTTCTCAAAGTAGTCTCTGATTTCCCTTTAAATCTCTGCAGTATCTGTAGTGAGATCTCAACCTTTTCATTTCTAATACAGGTTACACGTTTCTCTCATTGTGAGTTTTGCCAATGACCTATTAATATTATTTATATTTTCAAAGAGCCAACTTCTGCTTTTGTTGATCTTTTGGATTGTTTTTTGGATTTCCACTTCATTGATTTCTGTTTAAGTTTTGTTATTTCCTTCTGTCTCCCTATTTTTGGTACCTTTGTTGATCATTTTCTAATTTTATAAACTGCATCATTAAGTCGCTCATATACATTCCTTCTTCCTTCCTATGTGTGTTTGCAAAGCTATAAATTTTCTTCTCGGTACTGCTTTTGCTGGATCCCACAGATTCTGATAGTTTGTGTATTCCTTGTCATTTGTTTCCCGGCAAGTTTTGATTTCCTTTTTTATTTAATCTTGCACCCACTGGTTGTTCAGTAGACTGTTTAATTTCCAATTGTTAAAGTTTTACTTCTGTGTTCATTTATACTTCACATTTAATTTCAGATTGTTGTGATCAGTGAAGGTAGCCTGCAAAATTTTTATCCTTTTGATTTTATGGAGGCATGTTTTATGTTTTATGGAGGTATGTTTTATGTTTTATGGAGAATGACCCATTTACACTAGAGAAGAATGTTTATGAGATTTCTGGGAATGGAATGTCATATATATATTATTACATATTATATATATGAGAGAAAGAGGCCTAGTATATATTCACTAGTATATATACACTCTTTTCAGGGCTACTATATTTTTGTTGGGTTTCAGTCTGGTTGACTTACCAAGTGTTGACAGTGGTATCTTGAGGTTTTCCACAGTTATTTTTTGTTTTGATGTTCTCTTTCAAATTTGTCAATAATTGTATTAGATATTTTGCTGAGCTTTCATTGGGTGCATATATGTTTAGTAGTGCAATCTTACACATATTCCTTTATTAGTACGAAGTGTCCATTTTTGTCCCTTACAACCTTTCTGAGTCTAAAGTTTGTGTCATCTGATATTAATATGGCCACCCCAGCTTTCTTAAGGATGTTGTTTGCCTGGATTATTTTCCCCAGCCTTTGATTTTGAATCTGTTTGCTATGACTATTCAGGTGTATTTCTTGCAGGCAGCAGATGATTGGATTTATCTTTTTGATCCATTTAGCCACTCTGTGTCTTTTAATTGGTGCAGGTGCCTTTAGTCCATTGACATTGAGGGAGATGATTGTCATGGGATTTATTGTCATCTTTGTGTATAAGTTTGGCTTGTCTGTTGGTTTGTCTTGTCTTAAAATAGACCTTTCAGTTTTTCCTTTAAAGCTCGTTTTTCATCCATAAAGTTTCTGAGCTGTTGCTTATCTGTGAAGCTATGTATTCTTCCTTCAAACCTGAATGTGAGTTGGGCTGGGTGCAGTATTCTAGGTGACATATTCATTTCATTCACTCTTGTCACAATATCCCATCATTGTCTTCTGGCCTTGAGAATTTCTTGTGACATGTTTGCTGTAAATCTTAAGGATACTCCTTTGAATGTAATTTCCATTTTTGATCTTGCTGCTTTCAGTATTCTACATCTATCTTTGGGATTCATCATTGTGTAACTTATTTTTAAACCCTATTTCTATGCTTTTACTATTGTAGAGAAAAATGCAATGTGATTTATATATATAAAATGTTCATTCTAAATATCAATATATCATGAAATAGAAATAAATTTGAGCTATATAATATAAGTTACCTATGACTTTTTTCCTACAAAATATGTGACCTTTGGGAAGATTTTTCCATTTCTAATTTTCTCCTTGATATAATGATATAATAATGCTATTGCCTTATAGATCACTTATTGAATTATTACAATAAAAATTAATTGTTCAAAGGTCGTAAATGCACAAAATTTTTTTTGAATTTTTGGCCATACCCAAATTTTGGGCCACACCAGTGATACTCCTGGCTATGCACACAAAAATCTCTCCTGTCTTGCTGGTCTGTCCTGGATCAGCTGCATGCTGCTTGATGCATGCTGTGATGTCACTTTATGCAGCTCACCACAAAGAGTAGTGGTGCAGTTAAGGAAATAACTACACTAAGAACTATCATAACAATCATAATGAGAGAAGTAAAATGCCTTTCTCAAATACAGGAAAGGGTAGGGAAAGAGGGAGGGAGGGCATTGGTGGTGGGAATGTTGCACTGGTCAAGGTGTGTGTTCTGTTTATTACTGAAACCCAACTATAATCATGCTTGTAATCATGGTGTTTAAATAAAAATTGTATATATGAAATACCCCACAACATATCTATTTACTTAATACACTGTATAATATATGAATGCAATGATTGAAGGAAACGTTCAGTAAATAAACCAAATTAAACTTTTATAATAAATTCACTGTAACAAAAATGTTCTATATGGCCAAACAATAGAAGTATTTGGAAAGTGGTAGAATTCCAAGAATTTTTATGTGTTTCTTTTTGCAAACTTTGTTATTTGATCTGTACTTTTTACAATAGCAGAAAAGATAAAACAAGGTCTAGAGTGATAAATCAGTGGTTGAGCTGATTGCCTTGCATGTGGCAGAACCAGGTGCAAACCCGGGCATTCTTTTTTTTGTAAAATCACCCCAGGCGCCTTATTTCCAAGACCAGATGAACTAATCTGAATAAGGGTCTCACAATAAATAATCCAGACCAGGCTGAAGATAAAACACGTGTAGACTGGCAGTCTTCTCCCTAGTATGGACTCTGCTGCCTGCCAGAACTACCGTTTTTATTGAGTATAAAGACAACTGTTGAGTGGGGCAGTAAGATAATCTTGTTTTTGGTGAAACCAAGTTGTAAACAAACAAATACAAAGAAACCAGGGATAAATTTTGTTTTAGGTAAAATAAGGTGTAACCCAACACTTTTTTTTTTGTTTTGTTTTTGGGCCACACCCTGCAACACTCAGGGTTTCTAAAGTTCTGAGTGGCCTTGTGCAAGGCAAAAGCCCTACCTGCTGTGCTCCAAACTCCCTCATTCTACATGGTCCCCCTAAACACGCCCAGGAGTAATTACTGAGCACAGAACCACGAGCAACCCCTGAACACCATCTAGTGTAACCCACCTCAAAAGCAACCCCTGAACACCACCTAGTGTAACCCACCCAAAAGCAAAAAAAAAAAAAAAATGCAACTTTGACTTTATTTTGCTACTTCAGGTGGTAGTTTATGAGTGACAAATTTCTATAAAAACTGAAAATATTCTTTTAGTATTACACATGGTTATTTTGCTTAATTCTTTGATGGGTTTAATTTTAACTTGCTTTTATTGTATTGATATCACATGCATCATTTCCCCCCCTTAAATTTTATATCACTGTTGCTTTTACAAATAACTATTTTCCAGAAATATATCCACTTAAACTTGAAGAGAATTTAATTTTAAAATCTCAAATTTTCTAGTTGAATTTATCCAATTGTATAAATGATTTTACTGTAAAAAATTACCATTTTAACAAATATATTGAGAATCTTTTAAATGTGAAATAACTAAACACCTGGAAGGTGAAAACATTACTATTGTTCATAGTCAGAAAGAGATTATTTTTATTGTACAGCATCAGTACTAATATATGTGTATATATATATGTGTGTGTGTGTGTGTTATATGCTATATAGATCATCCTATATATATATTGTTTTTTGGGCCACATCTGGTGATGATCAGGGGCTACTCCTGGCTATGTCCTCAGAAATTGCTCCTGACTTGGGGGACCATATGGGACACCCGGGGATCAAACCACAGTTCATCCTAGGCTAGCGCATGCAAGGCAGATGCCTTATACCCTGTGCCATCACTCCGGCCCCAGTACTAATATTAAGGTAGGAAATTAGGTATGATTATGTTTAGGTGGGTTAGAGATGTGATTTCATAAGTAGAGGTGTTGAGGGCCATAGAAAGAGCCCAGCAGTAGGGTATTTGAGTGGGAAGAAGCTGACCTGGTTTTGATCCTCAGAATCCCATATGGTCAGTCCCCTAAGCCCTGCCAGTAATAATTCCTGAGCACTGAACCAAGAGTAAACCCTGAGTACCACTGGGTATGGCCCAAAACTCAACCAACCAACTGAACCAAAAAGAGTAGATCTGTTTGAATTTCTGATGAGGAACAGAGGGAAGGGAAGCACTAGAGACTGAAGCATCATCTGTTCTTGAAGACTAAAGCCCATCTCCATCATTATTACTTTGATGATGTAACTAGTTATCTCTTTATGGAACCAACCAAATATTGACTCACATGCTATTAAAACTAAACTAATTTGAGGCTCTATATATCATGAGAAAATGACAGAGAAATATCATAATTTCTTCCACTATTTAAAATAGGCATCCTCAGTTTTTGAAGAGGCAATAATGATATCAGTTGACAAGATAGACAATTTCTGTGGATGCATGTATCAACTAAAATTTTAAATGAAGCATTTGTCTAAGTAGCTGACAAGTCAAGTAGCATAACTTTTCCCTAGTTTTATACTAGCAAATATGAAGAAAATCATTACATTTTACTAAACAATGTCATTGACATTCTTTTTTTGTTTGTTTGTTTGTTTGGTTTTTTGGACCACACTCAGTGACACTCAGGGGTTACTCCTGTCTATGTGCTCAGAAGTCGCTCCTGGCATGGGGACCATACGGGAAACCGGGGGATCGAACCGCAGTTCGTCCTAGGCTAGCGCAGGCAAGGCAGGCACCTTACCTCCAGCACCACTGCCTGGCCCGGTCATTGATATCCTTATCAAAGATATATGAGTTTATGATTCTTTGGAAAAAGAGTTCTATATTTAAAGTATTTATGAAGTTCTAACAAAGCCAGTTTCATAAGGATATTATTTCAGGGGGCTACAAATTTTAAAATTCTCTTTATGGGACTGAAAGCTTGTCATGATTTGTTAAGTTAGAACTTATTGTAACTAAAATTATTATAAATGGGGTTTCTTGAATGCTTTTCTATAATAGTTAGAATTTTAAGGAATGGAGGTCAAGCATAGGTGAAAAATGGTCTGCTACAAATGAAGCCTGATTAAAGAAAACATGAACAATAATTTGGTGATGGTACAGTGAAAACCTTCACAATTCAAATATGAGTTTTCTGTCATCCCTTTCTGAGTCAAGTTTTCAAGTTATCCAGCTGTTCTCCCTGTGATCACAAAAAAGTGGACTGAGTTCTCAAGATGAGAGGAGGTCTATTGGAAACAGTAATCAAAACTTTCACCATATGTGATCCTAGTTTTCAAAGAAATACATCTTTTATACTTACAGATCTCAGGCTTCTATATAGATTTAGTATGTTTAACTAGGCTATCATTTTAGTATTGGAAAAAATTTTTATAATGTCATGTAGAGTATTTTATATTTATTTTATGTATTGTATTTATTTTGTATTAATAAATAAAGAAGCTTTGAAGGGGAGGCCAAAGGAGACAGTTGGACATTGACAGTTGGAGAG